>DWHQ01001902.1:0-10110 GCA_018247955.1 Eurytides marcellus marcellus | reverse complement strand
TGGTGGTAGAGCCACACAGCTGCTCCCGCTGCTGAATGGGCGGGCTCAAACCAGATAAGTACCACAACCTCACAGAAAATCGACATAAGGTGGAAGCGTTTTTGCTTCAGCGTTTTGTCCGGTGAGGTTGCCCATCCCCCTCCCTTCCTCCCTCTTCCACCACCCTTCCTCCTCCCTACCTCTCACTCCTCCTCCTTCCATCTTTCCTATGAATTCCCACCGTAAAGGCTGGCGACGCATTTGCAAGTTCTGTGATGTGGCAAAAGTCCATGGACAGCGGTGATCTCCTATCATCAAATGAGCGGCTTGCTCGTTTGCCCGCATAGTCAATAAAAAAAAATATCTCGGAAAAATAACATAAAAAGGGACAAACCAAACGAGCGAAGACGACGCTTAAGCTTTTTCCAAAATTAGTCATTTATTTTAAACTGTCAAATATAGGTATATACTTCTTAGCTACATATACATATTTAAACAAGAAGTAATTAAATTATGGTAACTACATGCATTACTATCAAACGCCATTGTAAGTATTAAAGCACAGAACACCGTGTCACTAAATATTATGTGAAGACCATAAACATTCATCTACGGGCCTTTGTGTTTATCGTGGATAATATGACGTTTTGTAAAATACTACTGATTTGTTTGCATTACAAAAACTCAAGTATGTATTACAAATTTATTTAGTAATAGGAAGCATAGTTTATTAAATCCAGCGTCATGATTATTTTGCATATGTGTAGAAAACCTTACTGAAAGAGTTATATAAATGAGTTTTTTATTGTTGTATTTATTTTTTGGAAAGGAACCAAATAAAAGTTTTTTTTCTTTCTTTTTATAAATATGTGAAGAACTAAGCTAAATAAGTTATCGGAAGGCATTCCACGACTCAGAGTTCGTTTATTATGTTCACCAAGTGGGACATTTGTCTACTATTATTATATTGGGCCGGTTTCTTCATGTACCTGCCTACATGGCGCCTAGCCATTCATATTCAAATCGGTATATCGTGTTGAATAATTTTTTTCTACTTTTATTTTACAATTGTGTAATCCGACCTCAGGTATGATAAATTCGAACGACGTTCGGATGAATGAAAACTTTCGTTGTGTGTCGTAATAGGGCAATAAAGTTGATATGGCGGGGCTAATGTTGGTAAATGATAACTTCGGTAAGCTGTGGTTGCCATAATGATTGTTCGAAAAAAAAAACATGCCGTCGTATAGATAATCTGAGCTTCGACGGCAAGATTGTTAATATCAAGCCGAGATCGGTATCGACCAACGGGATCGATGTAAAGAGAATCGGGCGCGTATGTTGCCACGAGGGCCGAGATCCCGCTGCGTGGCGCAGTCTGGGTCATCCAGCTTATTCATTAGCGCACTGTTCCACCCACCGATGGCGGGTCATTTTATTTTTATTTATGGCCGCCGAGCGAGGTGAGACCCCAATTTCGCATGTGCCCGTGTCTTGATAATTATACACTAGCCGCGGCTGAAAAGGGACGCCATTTTTAAAACGATCTAACCGTGAGCGTTTTTGATTGTGATGCGGCTAATGTGTTTCAGATGATTCAGCCCCGGATCTTGGGTGTCTTTTGTTTCTTTTTATTTTTAAGGATTTAACGATGAAAACCGGCCAAATATATAAAAAAGTATAGATGGTGAATATGTATTAACTTTCGGCTTATAATAAAACATTCTTATGAATACGAACATAACTAATGATGTAGCAACAAAGTAGTATGTAATTAGTGTTATGTTGCGGCTGCGCTTCTTCAATAATTAAATAATATATATTTATATTGTCTTAGCTTTCAACGGCGGCATTTACTTATTTAAGAAGAGTTTTCACTAAGAAGTAAGCATAAACACAGGCTTACTAACGTCGATTGTTTATATTTAATCGAGTACGAAAACATAATATACAGATATGGCTGAAATTTAGAGCTCCTTGATTAAATTGGCGTTCGCTTATTTCAATTAATTATTCGATATCGGAGCAAGGGTCCATTATTAACACTAAGCGCTTACGTTTTCAAAGTTAAAAAAAACCAGCGCCGAAATAATTCCACAACGCGATATAAAGTAAAAACGAAACAAAGAAGGTCGGTCGGGCCGAGCGGAGGGACGCAGTGGCAAAAAGCTCTCCCGTGTCCGCGATGTCGAGATAACCTTAAACTGAGCATTTGTTATCCTTATCTCGTGTTGGAGCGTGGCTAATGCGGTCGGAGGCAGATACACGCGATCGATTTATGTCGCCTCCCGGCACTCACGACAAATTGATAATTAATTTTCGTCTGACGCCTTTGATCGCACCGAGGCGTTCGCGTTCGCGCGCCATTCTCGACGTCGCCTACCGTTAAGGCCTCGTATGGGGGAAAAAATGCTATTTTTCAACGCGCAACATCGCTCTCGTACTAACGACCTGGGAAGTCGGTAATAAGAATCAGAATACTAACGAGCACCTTGAAAATGTTTAAAGGGCTCTCTCGTATGGTAATATGGCCATAAAACCTCGGATAAAACAATCCTTAATTTTTTAATTATTTTGATTTTGCGTGTCGTTTGATTTCACGTCACACGTGTTCTGTTGCTGCGTTGAAAGGACACAACAATAATCACATTTCTGCATTTATGATATAAGTGGAGATTTCCCGGGAGTATATTCATTTAATTATCCTGAGAATATAATTCAAGTCGTATTTCGTGCGATCTCTCGAGCCATCTTCCATCGAACAATGAGCGGCTGTTCCAAGCGATCCGAGTTTCGCTTTGTTCAGAGATAAGCAATATAAATAAATCGACCCAACCGACCAACTGATGGACTGCAGTTGGAATGTTTGCGTTCTGAAATTATTCTACCACTTCCTTAAAGAACGCGTCCGCCCCTAGTTATATTATGTATGTTTTACAAAACGTATGAAATAAATTAATTTTGAATTATGAAGGCTGTAAAGTATTCGAAACGTCGAAAAATTTCTTTTTATAAAGCGATAAAATCTGTAAATTTTTTTCGCTTTGTATTTTTTTTTTGTTTATAATAGCACTGAAAATATTCCACAATCCAAATATAAGGTATGTGGCCGAAAAGATGCATAGGAAATTTACGCGATAAAATGATTCAACTATACCTAACTACTTACTAAGTAAAGAACTTATCATATCCTACTTAATTCTAAGAAATAACTAGAACATTTTTTTCTTTTCTGTACGACATGTTACGTATTTTATTACTTTTTTCTTTTAATCTGTGTAGTTTTTTAAACGCAATCATGATAGCATAAGATTGAATAAGCTTTTTTACTTGCGGTGACAGCGTCGCATTTTTGCCGAATTCCTTCAGAGTATCCATGCGAATGAACTGTCGTCCCTCAGGTTCGTGTCATTTCGCTTCAACAATATTTAAGTCGTATCGGAACGTGTTAGCTGAAGTAAACTAATATTTCGTTAAAGCACCCCTCGTCTTATTTTCCACTAACATTTTCTTTCGTGCTCCCTATTTGGATAGTTCTACGGTTGAAAGTTGTACGTTCTTTGATATTTTAAACGCATACCACGGAGTTAAAAAAAAAACGATTCGCCTCTCATCGAATGATTTCGTCAAATCACTCGAAACATATCAGTTTTGATTTGGGTAAGGAAAACAATACAAAACCTTTTGTGTAAGGCGACACCGACCGCGATCGCCAAACGGCTTTACGCTCGGAGTGCACCATTTTTGAGATTATCCATTAATTTAACTTCACGATGTTTGTATGAGCAATTTATCTTTGATCCTTTTTTTTTGACATTTTGATGTTTAATCGCCAATATTATAGCTCTACGTGCATTGCAATAGATTGTATAAGCACGTTTCAATATACATATATGTATGTAAATTATTCAAAAATCCCAGACACGAAGAGTTAGAGTAGAAAACAAAAGCTCGATATAGATTCGTTCATGGAAAAAAAATGTAATTTCGAAAAAGGTAAACAATCCCAAGTAGGAGATTAGCTTATCGAACACTTCTGAGCCGGTAGTCGTTTCACACTGATTATTTGTAGAACTCGGAGGGGCGTGTGTCATAAAAATATGCGTGTCAAACGACACGTCGCCCCACAATGCGTCCGTGAGCGTGGCTTTAATCCTTTAAAACAATGCTAATGGGTCCAACTTAAAGACCGCCGCTAAGTCGTGTCAGCGGGCTATACATCCGATCCTTAATGCCCCGATCTCCACAAATAAAGTTGACACTAAATTAGTACAGTCTTGTTCTTTTTCCTTTGAAAATCAAGGATCGTTAATAAATATTTTATTATACGCGTTCAGTGGACGCATTTTGGTGTGAGCGATGAACACGGGTTCACGTCAAAACATCTTTATCGGGTTATTTGTCTTATAAAATATTATCGAGTGGCTCTCCGGGAGCGTCAGCAAAAGAGGACGTATAGTTTGATACGCGAGATTGTTGTCTTTACGCCCACGGCGATGCGGTCACTCGGATTGGGGCGAGGGATAAACAATAAGAGCGGCGATTACGAGAGTGCTGTAACGTATATAGTTTATTTTTCTTGGACGATGGGATCTCGAGGGTGCGGTGCGAGGTGCGAGATGCCACGGCAGACCGTACGGCCCTGCGATCAGTGCCGGGCGCACTGGCCCGGAACAAACGCCCAGCGACGGCCGGCCTTATAGAGCGCCGATAAACTGATAAATCAATAACTCATTTTATTAACGATAACACAAGCGCGTCACGAACGTGCATTTGTTTTTTCGTAATCATTTAATGGCGATCATCGCCATGATACCATCTGCTTTAATGGTTCCTAAAAAAGGAACGAGAGCGCTCCTTTTTACAGGCGTCAAATAAAAGCTGACCGCGCCGTGAGGGGCGTGATCCATCGTAAGCGAACACGTACGCGCTCTTCTCGTTTTCATCACCTGTTTCGCTTAAAGAGACGTAATTACGGATGCAAATCGATCGGCAACAGGCCGAGTTATCGGGCGGAGGGTTGACGCCGCAAATTGCCACGACACGGCCGATGTTTATAGCGTTCGCACGCGATTTCGCGAAAAGCGTAATTGCGCGGGAACTCTTTGAGTACTCGAACCGCTCTGAAGTTAAGTAGCTCGTGTTAAACATCTTTCCCTCTCCACTCATTCGGCATGCAAAAGTTTCACGTTAATTTCTTAACAAGCGGCTGACGGATCGCCGATTACGTTGTAGAGAGAGAGGGGAACGAGGGGAAAATAGGGTTTATTCGTCGTCGGAATCATGAATTCGTTTGCTCGACGGATGACTTGCAAGTTACAACAAGTGAGCATGTTTCCATTGACACCGCCATTGACCCGTGCATCAGTGATCACTACAATATAAAATAACACGGTCGTCTCCTCCCCGGGAGTATGGGGAACAATTCGACTTCGAATCTGTGGAGAATATAACTTTAACAAATCGGCCTCAAGGGAGCCGCCAAACCGCGGGATGTAAGAGTTCTGAATGGATTTTTGCAATTGTTACTATTCTTTTGATACTTTTATATGTCTATACGAAAACAATTTTTTTTTCATTCAAGAACAATTTCTACCATGAAGACCATTCCATTTCTCTAAATAGCACGTTAATTGGAAACGGTTTGTGAAAAAATGAATCAAATGCTCTAAATATGAACAATAAATATATAGTGTGTGTATAGTTCATAGGCTTCGCTCACGACTTGGCTCGAATGGATTTCGTTTTCATTTAGACTTCATTGATCATTATTTATGCTAAACATATCACATATACCTATCTCATAAAACTATTTTATAACTGTGCGAATTATGGTACAACAAGGTATATTAAATTGTTTAAAAAGGTTTGACTACTCGACTTTTGTATCCCAACCAAACGCTGCATATCGGCGTCTTGTTTAAGACGTTTTTTTTTCTTGAGCCTAGTGAAAGGCGCTCGGGTCCTCTTAAAAGCTTGTAGATTGTATTCGTTAGCATGCCAAGTTCAATGCAGATGCCCGGTGTTGAAAGACGCCCTTCGCAGTATGCGAGAATCAAGAATTGTATTTAAATTCTTTCACCTTAAACAAATTGATTAATGAATAAAAAATAAATAATATATTATTTGTTTTACAATTTTTACATCTTATCCTATTCTACCTATTCTAATTCGAAAGTTGATGACATACTTTGAAAGATGTTTTTTCTACATGCAGCTTTTGTCTTCGGGTTTCGCGGATACCATATTAAATTATAAAGAACAATTTAAATAAATTAAATAATGAATAAATAATATATATGATGTATACGATATAGATTTCAACATCAAACGATTTTTAATGAAAGCGGTGGCATGAGACCGTCGACAACTGGCCGCATTGAGACAACAAAGGGATGGTATTTTTCATTGACAAACATTAAAGTGCTTTAACATAAACAGTCACAGGTGATCCGCCTTCCCCATGTATATTTATGATGTGTTCGACAATCAGTCCTACACTAGGGCTCGCTTGCTGTGGACAAATGTTTACTATGTGTTCGCCTATTTGTAAATAGACGCTTATGAATAATGCCCCGGGCGACAAAAGTGAATGTTTATTAATCGCACCGTGAATGAAAATACCGCAGTAACACAGTCGATTAATAAGACCGTAATTAATGGACTATGTTTATCGCGATCCCAGCGTTTAATGGAAGAAACGTATTCTTGCAAAAGTTAAGTAATTAAAGTCATTTTACAATTAACTTTACTACTTAAATATCTGTGAATTATTTTTACGAAGTAGATTATTTAATCATACTTCTTAAACTAATTGGAAGGCAACGCTAGGTACTGAGAAAGACTGTTAATCACAAGTTAAGAAATAAATGTAAACTACGAGAGGGTATATTGAACTTACTAAATCGATAAAAAGTACCTGAATATGCGAAAAGATAGAAGACGTTATGAGTAACATTAGATGAGTTCGCTTAAACAAAGTGTTACCGTCGGCGTCATAAAAAACCGCCCTTAAAACTATTTGTTGTGGTTTCCACGCGGGACAAAAAAATGAGAACATCGGACGGCATCGAACCAGTCAGCATTGGCCGGTGCGTTCGACTCCCGGCCACGTACAAAAAACGACGTGTTAAGGAATGTAAAGAGCCGTTTAATTATCCTAATATATTGTTATGGTCGCGTGGGGAGGCGGTTATAAATTAGCTGTGCGTCCGCTCCCTATCAAGCTGGCGAATGATGTGCCGAGGGCCGATCGACGGCTATTTACTCGACTAGTCCTATTTACAATGGGACCATTCCGCTCGAAGAGATGCCCCTGGGATATTAACGAGTAGTTATAGCCTTAATTCAGTGTTATGAATAGAACCCACAATCTGGAAGTTGACTATTGAACAATCAATATCCATTTACTTGTCCAGTCCTATTTGAGCTAGTGTCGTTCGACTCCCAACATGCTCATAGTAATCTAATTTAGGGAAATGTGCTGTTGAGTAACAGAGTTGTTGTAGAGATGCCCCTAGCATAGGATCGTATTATTCGCGCTTAGAATACAGCATGCTAGTGATTCGAGTGAGTATCTGTATCTATAAGGCGTCATTTGCCCAATGGCATTGTGTGGAGTAGTAACCCCAACTTGGTTATCACTTTAAAACTACTCACGTAAACACGTAATATTTAAGCCTATTAAGAGAATCAATCAATGATGGTCGAGGCTCTTAGAGACGTCTATACTTCAGTATCGAATGGCTCTCCTTATTGACTCCTAATTCAGTAACATGAGCGACCCACGTGAACCCAAAGCTTGGCGAAGCCGGCCCGCGCGTTCTCACATTACTGCACCCGCTGCTTCAGTGCGATGATCCTTAAAGTTTTTATTCCATTTTTGCCTCAATTCCATCGGGCGGCCTTCATTATGCGTCCGCGAGTGCCCCGGTCGCCACCGGTTCAGGTAGCCTGGCGTTTTACTTCAAAACTTGACCTTAGGCATTCGATACGCTTGTTAGGATTTTTTTTCGCTCTGTTAATCGATATACAAAGGTGAATATGATTTTGATGCGGTGTAATTCGATGATATGCAAAAATGTATTATACATTAGTATGCTCGCTCCGTGATGAAACTCGTTTTGTCGATGCCCATTGGATGTAGATGCATACCGCGCCACCGGTAATCGTGATTTTGGGGTACGTGGGTACAGTGAGGCGGACTGGAAGAGGTGTCAGGGGCAGGGCGTCCCGCTGCGCCAGAGCATTGTGATCGACAGCTTGTTTACTAAAAATATGCATAATGAATTTATAATAGCCCTCTAGCCCTGTCACGTCGCATCTTAAGATAGGAGCCGCTTATGTGTTCCCTATGCCTTTAATAATTGTCTCTCCTTGATATCTTTTAAAAGAAACACCACAATTTGATGTGTTGTTAACGTATGACAACGCAAATTAATTTAAGACAACGCTATAACACAATGAAGTTGCTTATCGAAAAGGTTTAATTATTATCGTTTCGATCACCCTTCGTGTAAATCGTGAAAAAAATGTGAAAGCAACAGTTTCGATGCCGACCGGCGCGGTGCAGTGTGAGAGCCTAATTGCGCCACCGACGTGTTCCCACGTTAAAGTGCACGATGTGTTTGTATATACATTTAGCATTCGATTGTTTTAGTGCGGCCCGAGATGACTGCGGGGAAGCAAACATTGAACATCTCTCGCCTCCCGCCGCTCTACGCCCTTAGCACCGCTTACCTGTCAACTCGGCGGATGTTTCACAGTTAAATCGAAGATGTTTTAAAAAAAAAAACAATCATAGAAACATTAAGAACAGTCGTAATTTATATCGTTTGGGTAGAATAAGTTTCAGTTTTTGCAGTCGTATGTACATATATCCTTTCAATTGTCAAACAGGAAAAGTTGATTTGTCACAACTCTTTATCGGTTTAGAGCATTCGTAGAAATAATTATATACGGTGCTTCGGTACGTCTATTGCATTGAAATTGACCGAGCCCATGCGGGACACCCATCGGTGTGATTCGTTACGTCGATCTCTCAGTTTCACTTGTGTTGTTTTTTTCCATAAATCTGCATAAAGCGAGTTGACATCTCCCCACAAAGGCGGCGTGCGGCGCGTGGAGAATCGCCCGAGTTTCTTTATAAATATTTTGACATCGCCTTTATTTGCCCCACCGAGTTATTTCACAAATGGCATCACGTTGATCCCTTTGTGTGGCGGGTTTTAATTTGATTTATTCCTTCCATGACAAAACGTCCGATGTCCCGCGCTGCCCGGCGGATTGAAGGCGGCGTTTGTCAATTTGTTAGCATGTCTATTGGTATTTTCTTTAGAGCATGCAAACAAAAAGCCTCGCGTGTCCTTAGAGCGGAATTGTTTCTTGGATGTCTATCGCCAGGCGGCCTGGTCTGCACATCTTTTTCTTAGTACACATTGCCCCTTTGTAAATGTATTAGTTAATGTTTGCCCGCATTATGCTTGTTTACCGTGGAAGTTTTATCGTGGTTTATTAATTAACATTTATATGAACATAATATAAACTGATTAACTTATTCACTCATCTAATACTATTGTATTTACTAATACAATAGGCTACTACCTAGTAGTATACCGAATTCAAATTTCTATGGTTTTTAATTTGTTGTATACGCATCAATTCATATCTGTAGTGATTATATGTAAGTCATACATATATTTACCTCGGTGTAATAGGAAACGACAAATACATTCATACAATAATTCACCAACTTTGCCAGCGGAGTCTTGAAAGTTATTGCCAAAACAAGTTATATATATATACTAAAAAAAAAAGGTATCCTGACGGTTGCTTTACAAAATATACTCTGTAACATATTATTCATTCGACAAAATTGCATAAATCTTATTATATTGTTCAAGAGCTTTATATGGACCAAAATGCATGAAATTTAGTTGATCGACTCGTATGTGGGTTAGCTATTATTGTATTAAGGCATATTGTAACGGTATTTTAAAAGAGCAACTGTTGAGTTTCTCTTCGGCTCTTCTTCTGAGGATAGTAGAACTGCATTCCGAGCCGGTGGTAGCTTCCTCACAAACTAAGACGTAAAATGACGATTCAAAAGTGCGTGTACAGGCCTATATAAAT
>DWHQ01001901.1:0-10111 GCA_018247955.1 Eurytides marcellus marcellus | reverse complement strand
ACCTATACTTTAGGCTCGTTAAATAAAAAACGTAATGATGTCCTATATTAGATATAATAGAAATTACTTTTATATTATGTTTAACAGTTAATAAATTTGATTTCATTTTGATATGATTTTATTTACCCGAATACTACATATTGTTAAATTTAATCTTATTTAGGGTTTTCATCGCGTTGTAAAATCAAATGGATTCGTTTTAACAAACAAAGAACTCGATAAATGCTAACTTAAAAGTGTTTACGACGGCGGGTGCGAATCATTTCCATAGGTAGAGATTGAGTCACTGCCAAGATGGCTAGCGCCGCATGTTTGTCAACAATTCAGGAATAACCATAATTTTATTTCCTATCGTAGCCGGAGTGGCTCAGTGGCTGGGCTCTCGTAATTGTCTAATAAGCAGAGCAATCGAAGTTCAAGTCCTAGCGCCGTCACCAATGAAATTGTTAAGATGCAATCATCAATTTTAAGTAACACATCACACAGACGGCTAAATTATACACACGTACATTAAATCATACACCTATATAGTTAAAAAATAATAAGTAAAAGGACATTTTAAAAATATGTGACTCCGTAAATTCGCACTAGGTGGGACGCATCGATATGGGATGTATGTATATTACGGACTGTTACTTTATTTTTCTAAACGATTCGCTAGATTCGTGAGTAACCTCTCGTATCGTAACGCCCGATAGAAATTTCAAAGTAACATACTATAGTTCAACGTCCCATTTGTGTATTTTTTTCACTTATGCCGCATTGAGTCCATGTAGGGTTATGAACAGATGTTGAGTCAAGTCCAGTCCATCCTATATCGGGTTGAATTGCTGATTGATACAAATAACGGTTTAAACGACGAGCTAGTAATAGTAAAGACATGCACAGTAGCATTACAGCTCAAAATTTAAAATTAGCAATTACTGCGGTAAAATAAGATTATAAAAATTCAACGATTAAAATGTATTACGACTTATTTTCTAACTAGGTTTACGGGAAATACATTTATATACTACTATATCTACTACTATCTACTACTAATATCTATTTATATAAATACCTAGTAGGTATTTTGACTGCTTGCCGTATCTAATTTTCATAGAAATATGAGTAAACAATATACTAGTAACAATTACTAACAATTCAAATATTGAATGAGTCGACTTTAATTTTCTATCTACCTTATTCGAGAGGAAAATTCCGAAAAGTATTTCATAGCAGTTACAGGTTTTTATTTGCATGTATAATTTAATGAGACGATTTACAAATTTAAGCACAGCTCTTCGCATTTTTAGCTTTATCATTGGCGTAATTTATTATTATGATTAATACCTACAATTATTAATTATATTACAAAAAAAATATCTAAATGCATTAAATTAAAAACATTGATGCCAATAAGGTTTTTTTTTATTTAATTATGATTTTTCTTTGTTAAATATAAAATGAAAACCGTTCTTATTTGCGCATAAAGAAAGCCACGAAGCAGAAGTTATACAAAAAGCTAGTTAGGCGGGCAAATCCAGAAACTACTACCGATTCCACAAAATGGCATGTCATGTTGTAAAATAAAAGTTTTCTTTAACTTCTGTCCAAACCATTTTTTATCTATTTTCTGAAACTAAATCTTTTAGATTCTTACATTATCAAAAATGATAATCTGTATAAAAATCAAAAATTTTTAGCGTAAGTTACTTTCTTCTTTCTACTTATCGATTTAGGTGCTTTGCTGATATAGTAAAGTATGCAAAAAATCTTATCTTTAACATGTGGAATTTTTTATTGAAATGTCTAAAACAAAGTCTCAATGGAAAATGCTACTTATTTCAAGAGATTATAAAGAGGTTTAGTTCTTAGGGGTACTCCACTCACATGAACTTTCAAGGTTCCCCTGTGCCATGTTCTACTATTATTTTGTCATTATATCCAAATAGAAAAGTTGGCACCACTAGTTTCGTAGTCGTAAACGTATAAGCAATAATTATCAACTAATCTATTTAAAAAAAATTAATATAAATAACCGCAATTATTTATAGAAGCAGTAGATAAAGGTGCCCTAGATCGTGTGCCAGCGGAGTGTCCAACGTACTTTTAACCTTTCGCTCCGCCAGGCAACGTCAGTCAATATTTTAGTATATTGATTAAGGATTATCTTTATATCGGCGGAAGCCGCGCATATTCACTTTTTGTGTACCGATCTAGCAGATAACCGAACAAAGGTCACTGCGAATGCATTTACGAAAACAAGCCTTCATCCAGCGACTTCCTCCGCTTTTAATAGATGACGAGAGCGATTATAACGCCATTTGGAAGATTAAAAAAATATTTAATTAATATCTATTGTAATATTTTTTTGGGCATGTATTGGTTTCAATGATTTCAAGCACAGTTCGAAGAAGTGTGTGTAGAGATATTGAAACAATAGATATTGAAAATTACGAAACAAAAACAATCGTGTATTATTTATTAACACATGGCCATGTTTTAAACGAACAGAAGTTGATTTTTTGCACTTTCAAGTCTATTCACTTATTATTTATGTACACAGATTTATTCCTTTTTAAAATGGAAGACTTTTGCGTTGAGATAACCTTAACTTTTAGAAAACACTGCGGACATTGCGTTTTATGGAATGGAAATGAGGAGAATATGAACAAAGAATGAATTTATGAAATTACATCTTTAGAACTGCGTTAGTAAAATGAGCAGTCATACATAAGTAAAGTTGCGAAGTAAAAGATATGCAAAAAGTTTTCTTTGAAATAAAAAGTATTTTAGCAGAAAAGGATTTTGTTTTCATCCAACATCTATTTCTAAAATATTTTAGCTGGAATAAAAGTTAGGCGTCAACCGTGTACAGAACATTCAAATATCTTGCTAAGTTAAAATTTGATGGATATAATAGGATACAGTACAGTACTGTATTGGTTAAAATGCAGGTATATTTACTGTTTTTATTTAAGTTTTTATTTATAAAATGTAGTTATATTTTTAATATAAGATAGGGGGCTAAGGACTTCGATATCAAAATTAAATATAACTAAATAATATTTATTGTATATTGGTAGACTCCCAGTAAATTAAAAGTACGACGCAATGTTCATAGAGTAACTTTATAGTAAAAGATTGCATAAAAATCAGCAAAATATAAAACATAAAGAAATGGAAATTTTGATGAAAATGTATTTATGATATTTACATACCGTATACTCGTCAGGAAATAAATCTGAACATACGTATTTTGCTAATAACTTAGTTTGGTTCAGCATAAGAGGCAAATTTTGTCTCAAATTGTCATCAGCTCTATTCGTAACGATAATGGTAAAAAAAACTATGGTAATGAAAGTAAACATTTTTATCATTTAATTAATATATAATTTTGCACTCGATTGTTATTCTCGCTTGGTTAATTAATGATTATAGTCACTGTTTTGTTCGGACACATTTTTATTGCAATAATAACATTTCTTTTCACGAAGATTTCACGAGATGAATTAATTTCATAAAAATACTAGTAAATAAATTGAAACTGGCACGAAGTTACTAAAATTAATAAGAAAAAAAAAGAAAATTTAAAAAGAAAAAGACAAAGACGTCAGTATGAAAACGCGCGCGTTTGCGTCGCTTAGCCGCGCACGCCGATTGCCCCACAAATTTGAACTGGGGCGCAACGGAGGAATGCTGAGCTTCGGGCCAAACGCAAGCACCTTTGACTACCTGAGTGTAAGGAAGAAGTTTCGTTAGGTGGCACATACATTGTTTTTAAGTATTATCGCAATGTATAAGCTTCATAAGCATAAAAAAAAACTTCATAAATATCAGTCGAATGCTGAATACATACCTATGCAGTTTTAAACGTCAATGAACGATTACCGACTTCTAGTTTATGTAAACACATGTTCTTGGAAACATATACATATATATAAGATGATGTGTATATAGGTGTGTTTTTTCTGAAATTCCTCTTTTATCTTTTTAAGTCGCGGTACTTTTTGAATACACAGTAAATTGTAATATGACAAGAAATATCCTAAATGCTTATCGCCGACTGGTCTGTAATTGCCAAATGATTTCATCATATTTTAAGTATCAATGAATGATTCATTCCTAAACAACTTTTGCAATAGATTGTCACTT
The DNA here is from genome assembly GCA_018247955.1 of Eurytides marcellus marcellus. Taxonomy (NCBI): domain Eukaryota; kingdom Metazoa; phylum Arthropoda; class Insecta; order Lepidoptera; family Papilionidae; genus Eurytides; species Eurytides marcellus. The sequence continues at coordinate 5,974 of DWHQ01001901.1, read as the reverse complement.
AAAATACAGTTTGAGATGTGTGATAAATTTACACCCAAAAGAGCCTGAGACAAGTAGTTAAAAATAAATAAGTGCCATTTTTCGGATTATATATTTTTAATTACAATATATAATCACGTGAAATTATAGCCATCAACTACAATAAAAATATAACATCAATCTACAATCTGCAAATTTAACAAAATTGCACATAGTATGTTTATCTCAACAGCAATAATTATTGTTAACATAAAATCCCTCAACATTAAGCATTGAACTTTTATTGTTAATAATAGTTACAATAATACGTGAGGACGTGATCATGGAACAGATTTCTATAAAGTTATTTTGCTATCATAGACTAATAAATATTAGCATTGATAGTATAACTTATTTTAGAGTTGCGTTTTCGTCGCGTAAATGTTAGGGGGTATTTACAATACTAAAAAAAATTTACAACTAATGTACTACTATGGACTTTTATTTATGGTGGACCAATTACTAAAGCGTTATAGAAAAATGAGTTAATCAATCGGAACATTTTTCAGAATATTATGAAATTAATTGGTAGGTGCTTACGTATATATTGTCATTATTAATTTCTTAGTAACACCTAGTCGGATATATTTTTCTTAAGAAGATTTCGACTCTCTGACTCGACTGAATGAAAAAATTACGTCAAATTAAAATAAATAAATAATAAGTAAATATCAAGGGACATCTCACACAGGGCCGTCTGATCCTAAACAAGGCAAAGCCTGTACTATGGTAACCAGACGACTGATTTTCAGATTTATATATTTTAAACGCATACTATTATAGATAATTAACATCCACATAACAACACAGAACACATACTTCTGCTCATCGCACAAATATTTTGTCCTGTGTGGTAATCGAACCGACGACCTTCAGTTTTGCAGTCAAGAGCACTAACCACTACGCCAACGGGCCAGTCAATGTTGGTATAACAATTTTGATTTTGAATAACATTTTTTAACTCCTTTGCATAGTCCGTCTGGGTTAGGTCCATCCGGTTATTCTATTATCGCCAATCAGTAATGGGTAAGTTGCCAACGTTTACTCAGGCATAAACTCAGACAACTCAGGGCCAAACAGGTCCTGTATGCAACTTTGTTGTTATGGGGAGAGGTGTCGCTTACCATAAGACGCTCAAATTGCACGTCTCGTCACTTTATCTCTTAAAAAAAGGCCGGTATCATCCGGTTTCCTTCTCTGCTGATCATCATCGGATGTTTCATAAGTTTTTACTTTAAAATTTTTACCAGTACATACATCTATATTCTTTTGCATTGATTAGAAGCCCACACTTTTAGGAAATAAAAACGAGAGTCTAAAATGGACAAGCCTTGTAAACACACTTGCTCATAATAACAGTACCACACACATTTTGAAATGCAAAAGTTCAAACTGCTACGTTCTGCGTTGTGTTCAATTAGTTCGAGAATAAGATGGTATATCTGTATGTAAGTTATCACATTATGGTACAATCCATTAAACTTACAATCTTGTATATTATAACATCGATGAATTGTATTATAGTAATTGCAGGAAATAAATTCATCACAAATCTAATGACTTTAAATTATATTATAATTTAATGGCACGCGCGTAAATTAATCAATAATTTTAGATTTTATAGTTAAGATGTATTGATAAACGCATTTATTTTGTTAGTAATATTGGTAGTGCTAAACTTGTCAAACTTCGGCTAAGTACCATTTATTTCGCCTACTATTAATTACTTAATCAGCAACAACTAATAAGTATTTGATTAAATAATTATAAAATGACTATTTTATGGATTTTCACGGGATGGATGAAACATGTTTGTAATGTCCAGAAATTAAATTCAAAATATAACGTGGTAAAATTCGTTTCATTTTATAGTGTATTATTATATTCCATTCATAATATTGCACACTTGCCACTCAATATCATGAATGAGTTGTGTCTTTCATTTTTGTGCTCACACTAATATGGCCGATTAAGTCGACTCATCGCAAACTTTTATGACAAACAATTATTATATCTTAAACAATAACGGAAATAATCATTCCGTGTTCGCTTAAGTAAGGTTGAAAATTCATTAAACGTGAGCATGCCTTTACAATCAGAGGTCGTCGTGCTGCGTGGTCCCCTTCACACTCAGCCGAATTGGGTGTGAATCGCGAGTGGCGGTCACCTTGCGCCAACGACACTATGTCACATCTGTCATTTGAAAGATTAACAGCATTCTTCGCGCTCGATTTTACGACAAGAAGACGCATATTAATTGAAATTACATCGTGACTGTTGCCGTTGATTTATGAACAATTTATATCTTTTTTATCTTGTTTCTTCTCTGTCGCATCAATTTAATATTAATTGCTACTGCTTTATTGCTCAATAGTGGAACGAAAAGGAAAGTGTTTCTATTACGTATGTGTATATTGATAATATATCTATGACATAATTCAAGAGATTTTGTAATATCATACAACTATAGAGATTTAGTTAACGATTATATCTCGCGAGAATCTTCCGCAGTCAGAGTGTTACGACAAAAATCTTACTCTTAATATTTGATGAGATATGAGATATTTATGAAAACAGTTCCTCCATTTCTAAACAAAGTAAAAAGTTTTATTCAAAATTGGATTGGTTTAGAATCACTTTTTGATGTCTTGATTCTACTACCTGTTAGTAAAAAAACGCCTCAGTCCTGGAAAGAACAGGGGAACGAAACTCAGCGGGACTTTACTCTCTTTTTTTAAATGACAATTTTTATAATTTGAATCTTGAAATAGCCTGGATACGTTCACACCATTCCTAAGGGCACAACTTATTTGGAACAAAATCATCATCAGTATTTAAATTTAGCAATAGTTTTCTGGACGTTTTCTCGAATCTATAATAATTAAGAAAATATTGTAAAAACATATAGATTGCCTATAAAAAGAGTTACTGACTCGTAAACGGTTCTTAGGTAAAACAAAATTGTTTTTGTTTCTAGTATTAATGTGATGCAATCACATTTTCTGGGAAATTAATTAATGTTTTTGTAGACGTGCATAACATTTTATACATGTATTGAGAAGTGACAGTCAAGCTATATGTTAATATTTTTTTTTCCCTAATGACATTGTTGCCCTAAGCCCTAAGTTTATACATATCACGAATAGCTCTCTTCTGCAGAACGAAATTCGATTTTATGGCAGCTGCATTACCCCACAGTAGTAGGCCATAAGAAATAAGATAATACCAAAATAAACTATGCGAGCTGTTTCTATATCTCTATCCCAGATAGATCTAGTTTTCTTAATCGCGAATGCTGCAGAACTGAGTACTCGCGAGCCCAACGACATGGGCGGCCCACTGTAGATTAGAGTCCAACGTTAGACCAAAAAAATTTTATGGTTTACACATGTTCTAACCTTTCCCCATTCAAAAATACACCATTATGTTTATGCTCGACATTGGGAGGAGAAAATTGAATTAATTAAGTCTTTTTTATTATTCAGTAACAGATCGTTTATATTCAACCAATAAGTTGTTTATTTTGAGGGAACATTGTTCCCATCATCATAATTTGTCAAATGCCGTTTCACTTTGAAAATAAGTGAAGTGTCATCAGCGAACATTACTATTTCATGTTTGTTCTGCACTACATTATGTAGGTCGTTTATATAAATGAGGAAGAGTAACTGCCCTAGAATAGATCCCTGTGGGAACCGCATGTCCAGAAAAGCCCCAAGAAATCTCTTGCAATTAATATCAACCCTTTGAATTCTATTTTTTAAGTATGAAGTCAGAAGATCGAGTGCTTTGTATCTAATAATATTGTGGCGTAATTTCCTGATCAATATTTCCTTATATATCCCATGCACATCCTGTGACTTTTTAAAGCCAAACTACTTATTATGAAGTAGATTGTGTGCATTGAAGTGAGCTAGCATTCTATTAAGTACTTTTTTTTTCAAAAACTTTACTTGATGCAGTAGGAACGGATACCGGTCTTAAATTGTTAGGGTCTGTATGATCTATGTATGTAAAATCTGATATATTGTGGTGGTTGCAATGTAGAAGAAAAACAAAGTAACAAAGGAACAAACAAACTTTGTTGTAATAATAAAAATATTGGTAAGTATGTGTAGCTGGTAATTTTTTAAATTTCCTTTCCTTATAATCACCTCATTAAAAAAATCCTTTGGTGGTTTAATGTGCAGGTATAAAGTTCGTAAATACGATTTTGTAAAATGAAAAAGATTATAAGTCTTATAAGAGCATATATAGGCATTGAGTATTCAAAAAATAAAATTATGCGGATAATTATAAGGATAAATAATACGGATTATAAAATTATTCAGTGCATTTTATTCTCAAGTATTCATGAACATGTTGATTTAGAATTATTCCGAAATTATTTACATACGATCGTAAAATCAAAATTACCGAACTGCGCTGCGCTCATCATCTAGAGCAGACATTCCCAACTTATTTTTGTCGTAGACCACTTTCACAATGGTTTCGGTGCACCCGATACATTTCCACCATATTCCCAAAACTCTTCAAAACATGTGAAGATTAGATTATGATATATATTTGTTAATCAAACCATCGCCTGGTCTCCTTTGGGCCCCAGAGGATCCCCCTGAACAACTTTAGGAATCACTGATCTAGAGTTTAGGTTCCCAACGGGGGCGGTACCGCTTCTTTCTGGGCGCCACGACCACGAGGAGCACGATTAGAGAGAGAGAGAGAATTCATTTTTAATTTGTGATTTTAATGGTATACAGTCATATAAAATTGGTATAATTAAATTTTATGTAAAAGGGGGTGTTGAATATTTCTTTCTGGTAAAGGGTAGGTAGCCCATAAAAGATTGGGAATCTATGATCTAGAGATATAGGACAGTCTACTTCTATGCCCCATATTTACGCTAGCAACGTTGCTTTTTCAACCAGAGCATAATAACGCAAACGCATTACTGCTTGACGGTAGGATAACTGATCATGCACTGGTACAATTTTAGTGTGCAATTGGTTGTTATACAAAAAAGCACTTTCGTAATTTCATAGTTTGGAAGAATTTTCGTATAGCAAAAAACGATGTGTATTTACTTTTGTATACTATTATAATGAGAGAGATGATTGCAAAATAGCTACGCAACAACCCAAATGTCTTTTATGTCCACGGACGGCAGCCAGCGGTTAACTTTTCAACACGTAAATCGTTTACTCGTTTGCCCCTTACTTGATTGGGGAAAATACTAGCAGATTTATGCATGTAGTAAACGAAATTATTTGTAATCTGTTGAAAACAAAACAGAAAATATTCTATGTTTAAACTCTTTTTTTTTTATTGAATACATGCATACGTTCGCAAGAAGCGAATTATACGAATTATATTTCGCTTCACTGAAGCTTGGTTGCTCGACGCCAATGATGCAGAGCTCAAAAAAGATAACAAGATTTTGAAATTGTTATACCCGCGGTTGAGGCTTCCACAATACCGTAGTGTCATAGTCTGTCCGCTTAAAATGCAGTTCAGAAAGTAATAAACCGCAAAATCCCTAATCGTATTGTAATTTTTCTATGTTAGCGTACGGATCAAAATGTTGATATTTCTTATTCGTAACAAATATTTCTACAAATTTTAAGCTATCTTCAAACCACGAAAAAATAATTTTTGTATGTCAAACAATTTTTTCTTAGATTACAAACATATAATACATGAAATCCATCTATTCCTTATTTAGGGTTTCCTAACTTAATAATATTCAAAAAACGAAGATGCATAACAGCAACATTTTAATAACTCGGTATTCATTTTTTTATTTTATATGTTGGCAACAAATACACGAATTATCAACAATTAACATTGTCCAAAAACTAACTTCGACTGGAAATAATCGATATAAACGGCAGTATCTTCCTTTAATAGGAGCGTTTTACCTACCAATAAAACGCTTATTAATTTACTTACCTTATTC
>DWHQ01001900.1:0-10112 GCA_018247955.1 Eurytides marcellus marcellus | reverse complement strand
ATCACTTTAGCCATTTTCCAACTTAATGGAAAATAACAAATATTTAAACACTTGTTATATATTTTTGTTTAAGTAAATATACATAAACTAAACTTTTGTGTCATATTAAACTTTTTCCAGCTGTACATGGTACATGGAATAAATCAAGATATTGTAATTTTGAGCTAGAAAATTACTTTATTCAATTATACCCTATTTTATTGAGAATATTGTGTCTTAGAATTAGAGGTTAAAATTATAATTCAACTAATTATTAATAATTGTACAGATTACGTACAAATATACGAATCTTTCACAGTCATAACATAAACACAGACAAGCAAACCTCAGTTCGAAATATAAAAGTTTATAAGCGCATCTCACCCTTTATTAAGCGTCCGAATATTTATAAGGCGCTCTCCGCAATTTGTCCCGGCCGAAGGTAATACGCACAAAAACAGGAATTCATTACGGCCGGGAAGATGAGAAAAAAAAGCATAATAGTTCCCCGACGGCAATGAGCTGGCTCCCACGGCCGCATTTAGTGGTGGTTGGTAATTTGTGCGAGACGTGTCTTCGGCGCACCAAATTGGTAATGACACGGTATTGTTTTCAAATATCGAACGAAACGAAACGAAAGCGGCCAGCCAGAAGGAGAACCTCTTTGGTGATGTAGAAGAAAAAAGCTACGTGTTCAAATCTCGAATGCCGCCGTGCGTGAGACGTAAGTTTGATCACTGCAAATATGTATTTACGAACTGCATATTGTTAAAATTAAACTAATTAACCGGTTTAATCAAGTTTACATACTCCACAGTCATGGAATAGCCTACGAGATGGTACGATTGAGTCATGATTGGACTGAGCATGGAGTTTTCGATACATCGGGTATTTAAAACAGAATAAATAGCGACAAAATTCGTATAATTTTATTTTTGTCGTTATAATTTGATTGTTAACTTTATATTTACTAGTCATCCTTATAAGTAATTCCTAGTACACTTATAACTTAGCAATACATTAAGGCAACAGTTATAACAGATGACAACTAGCCCAGTTATTGTGACTAAACCCTCTTTGAAATATACTTTATTATGACACAAAAGCTTATCCGTGTCAACGAAAAGTAAATAATATTTTGTGTTTAATAACAAAACATATAAGTATTATTTGGAAGACAAACATATTCTATATAGATTAATATGTTTTCATTTATATATTTGTATGTTATAGATACATCGAGTTAAATATTCACTATATTGTTATTTCATAATTAGCTTGTTAGCTAAACTATAACCTTGACCTATCATTGTTTTGCCGAATCGACTGGGAGAGAATCTTAGTCAATTCGAATCCAAGTTAAATCCCTTCGACAATAAGCTGTATGTAATTCCTTTATTTCTGGTGTTCCATTTGTCATTATGATTATAATTGCTATACATTAGTAAAATAATAATAAGTAAAGTCACAGTAATAGTTTTTGATGATCACACTTATATCTAGATAAGTTAATACTTTATGCTATCAGGCATATCAGTTTTTGTCAAATTTCACTTAATTAAAAATTTACACTCACACTCTTAAAATCCTTTAACAAACAGTTTATATTAAACTAAGACTGAGCAAAGTTATCTCACTATATCGCCCAGCTTTGACATTAAGAAATAACAAAGCTCAAATACTTTTTTTTTATAATTCAATTAAAAACTGTTTCGTTTTCTTAATAAATTAAAAAAAAAAAACGAAACTAGTGGCCGGTGTCGAAAGTCACACTTGTTATTTAAAAGTTTGCAATTAAAAATTTCACGATGCCGGTGGCCTTGCTAATCCGGCGAACATTTACCATACACTTTCATATAAATAAATATATACATTTTAATTTCAATTATAACGAACTGAGTCTGCGTTTTGTTCGCTTTAGGTCCTTCTACGCTTGTGTACATTTGATAATCCCTAGCCAGCCTGTTTTAATACGCTTTTATTGGCTCCGTCTGTAAATCTTGTTACAGATTTTTTTAATTTCATTTTCATTTGCCTATCATGTTCTCTCTCGTATTTGAATAATTTCAGATACACAAATATACTAACAGTCTATATCAAAATTAATGTTTTACATTATTGTTACGATCTAATATTTGCATCAATTAAAACTTATATTGATACGTGCTGCTTCTTAACTCAAAAACTAAAGTATATTTTATCTTAATTGAATTAGTCAAGTTTCTCAAGAAATCTGCACTACAATAACTTTTTGGAGATATAATCTTTATTCATGGTGTCAGATCCTTTTTGAAACTATTTTTCTCCCATTCGGCGAAGTTGCTAGCTATTGGTTTCGGCGTGGTGAGTCGTGAGTCTGATTCCTGCCCGGGACAAATATTTGTATGAACTGCAGCTAATTGTTTCAGTTCTTGGCATTTGTCTTTGTAAAATTTATCTACGATAAACGCCCTTATAATACAATATATTTCTATCTTTCAATAGGGGCAGCGTTTATCGTTTATATATTATCTTTCGCCTGTTCTTCTCAGGACTGACACATTTTTTACCCGAACAGGTAGTAGAATCATTAGACGACAAAAAGTGATTGTAAACAAATCCAATTTTGAATATTTTTTTTTTAATTTGACTTTGAAAGAACAAAAACAAGGTCATCGCATCGCTTGGTTACAAGCCACTAAGTAGGTTAGCAAATGTAGAGATATTAAAATTAGCAACAGAACGACATCGACTGTGTCCCTTAGTTGGAGAATAGCATATTCTTCCGAGGGAAATGTCACACCTTCCAATAGCTAGTAATACCCAGTATTTTCAACAGCACGAGTTCAAATCTGGTTGGATTTGCACTGCGATTGTCGCTTTGAGATGAAAGCTAGTCCTGCTCTATGCCCATAATTACACTGGCAACATTGCCTTTAAACCGGAACACAGTAGTGTTGGCACACAACTGCTGGCTTCTAATGCACTGGTACCACCCCAGGAGGATTCTACAAAAGCGTTATAAGTCACAAAATAGTACAAGTTGTAATCTTATAATACACAAATAAATTGGCAGCGCTTGATTTATTAAGTTCAGGTTTATAAGCATAACCAAATTTATTTCAAATCGTTTTTGTTCGCGGCATCACATTGGATTCCAATTTGCAGATAATTATCCGGATTTTTTTTTTGTAATTTCCAGGTCAAAAATTAGCCCGTGAGACTCTCCGGCCTAAACGCTTAATCTAATGCAAAAACCATATCGGCCCGTCTTTCAATCATATGTTATAATAGGATATTATAATAGAAAAATATTTGTTTTCCTATACTACTACTATATAGATTCATTAAGTAAATTGTAACAATACAATTTGCGCTTATATATATTTTTCAGTATAAAGTATACACACGTGTACATATAAAACTTCATGCTGGTTTGCGCAAGACGCAGTACCGGAATTAATGCCCGATTAATCGAAAAAAAAAAAAGAAAAAATCATGCATCATTCCTTTTTCAAAACCACACTCGCGACCCCAAAGAAGCGCTCAAACTCCCGCCAAAACGGGCGAATATTAAAGAAGCCGGATCGGGCGCGGCACACGAGACGTTACCGTATATACCCGCATATAAAATTGAAGGCATTTTTAGTAAACACGAAACGGAGGGTGAGGGCACGGAGGGTAAGAGCAATGGCTGCCGAATGTCGTCGGGATACACTCCGCGCCACCCCCGCGCCGCGTTAGCATACATGACGCGGGGACAGATTAAATACGCCTATTTATATCGAATTTAGAACGTCACTTATTAAATGCGTCTACGATACAAATATTTGAACATCGAATACCACTCCATTTTTTTTAAATAACAGTAGTAATACGGCTTTGACATAAGGTCTAATAAGGCTTAAATCTTTGAATGTCGCTCAATTATTTTTTAGCCTTAATTTACTGACTTCACTTAAACACAGCTTTTTTTCTGATTTATAAAAGCATTTAAAGGATAAAGCGATTTGAGATTTAATTTTCTTTTAATTGACAAACCTTTCAAAGACACGTCAACAAATATTTTCTACTTAATTTTTTTTTTTAAGTTGTTATGGACTAAAAATATACGAACGGATTATAGAGCTGCGTTCAGCCATAAACAAATAGTTCCTAGTTAATCTATTCGCAAATTTCTTTCGTACTCTTCTACCACTGTATAATATTAAAACAATAAAAAAAAACTTTTATGACCAACAATCTAAATAAATTAATTAATTATCATATATGTAAAATATTTCAGAGCAGTGTTAAAAAATATCTTCTAAGCCCAATTTTAACACTTCCCATTACTACAATTATTTCCATAAATTTGTCAAGACAAAATTGTTACTTAACAAACGTTAATTTACAAAAAGGGCTCGCAGCGATCCGCCGAATAAAATCTTCAAAGCCATAATTAAAGCATCCATTAACACTTCTTAAATTAAAAAAAAAACATCCAAAATCTCCAACACAACGTCTTAATCATGGGGCCATTAAAATTAATACACTCATTACGAAACCGAGCTGTCAAATTAAAAGCGGCCGGGGTGGTGTTTTGCCCCATTAACGTATTAGAGGATTCCCTTGGTCGATTAGACCCAATTAAAAAGGCCTAATGCCTCGTGTTATTATTGCGAGATAAGGTCCGCTTTTTTCCTCTCATCTCGTCTCTTGTTGTTAGAAATTTCGCTTTCCCCCAGCACTTGTTATGGCAGTGACATCTTATTAAAATTCAGCCTAGGGCCCCGATCCTTGTTGCTTTCTTTCGAGTACAGTGGCGGCCGATGAAAATGGCTCAGTATACGAAAGCGGGGCATGATTAAACTGTGATTAAAGACACTAGGATTGGGAATTAGCTGCCATCTACAAAGTTAACAGAACTCAGCTCTCTTACTCGTTCCTTGAATATTTTTTATAGTTTTGTAGCTTATGTCACTTTTGTTGTGCCAAGAACTATATCGACCCGTAGTTCTGTTGCTAATTGGAATAAGGATAAACGAACAAAAACACTTGAATTTATAACACATGGGCGAGATTATTAGATGAACATTTTTTATTAATTTCTTATAAGATGAAATAAATTCACAATGTCTCCAATATTATACAGAGTCCATGGTTAAGGACAGAGACTACAGTCCTAATACCACAGTCAACTATTTCAAAACTGTTAAGTTTGACATCATGTCAACTTGATCAAACATTCGTAGAACTTGCTTAAATCGCTTTATACGTATATCATAAGCAAAGACGCCGATAGCCCGCTGTTGCCTCGCCATCTTATTTTGCTATTCAGTGTAATAAGTCACCTTTACACGAATTTCGTACTTCCCATTTCCTTCCATTTATTTCATTTCAATAAAGCGCAACGCTGATGAGTAGTCAGTTGGAAATATTTTTGTTGTCCGCCTCCCCGCTCCGATTGTTCGAAAAGGGCACCCACGGGCCTGGGCAGAAGGGTCATTATCGAATAAAACAATACAGTCCCGGGGATTGTATTAAATATTATCCTAATAACGTAGCCGGGCGAGCCCGGGCGAAATTGATTGTTATTCGAAATAAATTTTATATGAGACGCACATCCCCTCGACTGTTTCGTTTAGGCTTTCGAAGTTGCTTTTTTCTGTTGTATTTTCGTTTTTCTACTCGTGATATAACGGAGGGGATATGATATACGTCTGTTTGTTATTAGGACACAATTAATATTTAAAAATTCCTCCCAATTAGTCGATGTTATTTATACATGATGTCATTCTTAAACGGTAAGATTTAGTATTCATAACAGACGTATCTTTTATGTTGTTTCATATGAGACTTCTGTAGTTCTGTCACTGTTATCCATATAGATACTTTCTTACTAATTAATGTTATGAATGCGAAAAAGATATTGCTTTCAGTCAGTGAGGGTTACAATGGATTGATGCACAGCTATTTTATAGAATCGAGCGTAACGGGCTACTATTTCTTCTGAATGACGACAAAAAACTCGAAAGACAAAATCAAATCTCACCCGAGAAAACTCTAAGGGGAAATTTATTAGCGTATAAAACAGATTTTAACCACTCAGGTGGCATTAGTGAGAGCGTTTACATTTGGGAGGAACGCACTACGCTAGGTTCAGTCTGTGCTTTTAATTGGGATTGGCAGAGATATAGAATGGGGAACTTTTTCCTGATATAGAGTGATGTGAGAGCACGTGATAAAGAATATAGAATAGAACTCTATTACGAAGTCAACTTAAGGAAGTTGCAGGGCATTCTATCGCAAGGCTTTGCGATAGAATGCCCTGCAACTTCCTCCTTCTCGCACTCACTCCTCCTCCCTCCCTTTTTCAAAGACTTAAAAGCTGGCAACGCATTTGCAAGTTGCAAATGTCCATGGGCGGTGGTAATCACATAACCACCACTAACACAATACAACCAGGTGAACCGCTTGCTCGTTTGTCAGCCTACTATATAAAAAAGCGGTGATTTGCAAGCATCAATATGTTCCGGCTTGAAAGCTCTTTATCCATGCTACGTTCAGCATGATTAAAGAGCATAATTACTCTGACAACATCGCCCTTGGCAGTTGATTAACTAGCAATGCAATGGTACCACGCGATTCGGACTCTACAAGAATACTACCACTTTGAAACTCTAACCGGATTAGTAATAGATAACCGAATTAATAGTAATATTAAAATCCTTATAGTTCTATTTTCTTTATTTCTTTGATGTGCAGGCATATAATTGTATTTTCTATTATCTTAGATTACGTAGCAAATCAACACTTAAATTATCGATTGAGAACTAAAAAATTGATTTGCGCCGAGGAATAAACTTGGAAGTTTCGAGTGAATTGGGTTGAAAATTAGCACCCCAACTAAGTCATTAACTTAACTACCTACTTAGCTTTACTAACATAAAACAGTATAAGGTAGAGATTAAATAGAAGTAAGGCATCCAAATATGCAGCGAGGAACTTTTTGCTTTATTATATTATTCGAAAAATCTGTTATTACTTTTAAAATGTCTGTATCATATTCTTTACCTTTAGGTATTTTGCTCATACGTACTGAAGCCCGGGAAAATGGTCCTCATCTTAAAAACCTAGGCGTGATACGTTAAGCGACGGGATCTATTTTCCGAATTCGTCGATTCAGTACAGGCCACGGGGATGGTTCGCAAAGCTCCTTATCTCGATTCCCTTTCAGACGTGGCACCACACACTTGGGGGGAGGCGGAATACCATTAATAACGGGATTAGGGGCCTCCTAAAGAATAAATTGCGAGGCAACCGCCTCGGGGCGGTGAGATTTATCGAGCGCTTAGCATAAGTTGCCCGGTGATGCGCTTTCCATTAATTTTTCATCTACTGTCACCACTTGATGCTGCCTGTTTATGTATTTAGCGATCGTCTTACATTCGATATTCGAACAGAGCATAATTTTATTAATAAATAAATAGCATGGGACATCTCACACATTGCCATCTGATCCCCGCGTAGACTAGCCTGTACTATGGTAACCAGACAACTGATATATATATACTTATATGTTTTAAATGCATACTTATATAGATCATAATACATTGTTTAGTATTTCTTTTTTTTTTCATTATTATTAAAATATGACGTTTATGTTTTGATAAATATTTATTTGAATATTTTATTATATCTTATTTAATATCTTTTAACAAATGTCATATTTAAACTTTAGCTTTCCACAGTTCTCCACACTGAGCTAAAGTTTATACTTTGGCTCTGTCAACTTTCATAATGCTCTGCATTACAATGAAAATTAGTCACAAAGCCCCCTCTTCACGTATTTAATAGACAATATTTACTCTACGTCCTATATGCCATGCTGCTATGCCTCCTATACCTTCTATATATTATGCTCTTATGCCTCCTATTATTCCTATATACCGTCCTCCTATCTCTAACGTTACTAAGCTACTGCTTATAAAGTTTCTCGACAGTTTATTCAAGATTTTGTATAATACTGCCAACAGCCAATTCTTGAATTCAATTAACCATAATTTTGAACGTATATAAAGTACGTTCGTTTTATTGATGACAGATTTCTTTCTTACTAAATACTTCCGTCCAGTTATCTCGAACGTTGTAGTATTGTCGGAATTTTGAATTCATAAATAAAAAGCGTTAATATAGTTAATTTTATAATGAACGTGTTAATAAAAATATCATTATTGATTTTAAAAAATCTCTGTGTTTATTGCTCAGATTTCTTTTTTCAGATGTTTAAAACAGTTTAAACAGTTTTATTATATTTTATGTATATCTGCTTCCTTTACTGTGTCTGTGAAAGATGCATAAAAGGTTTAAAAGCTATTCAATTATCACTAAACCATTTATTATCTTTCAACGCAAAGGAATCCATTTGACATTATTCAAATGTCTACGAGTCGCGATCACGGTTTCCGCCAATTACTATTAGCATTAATCAAACCAATTCGCGGAAGGTTAGGAGTGTCCTAGAGATGTTATCACCACCATTTTACTTGCTTTCATATAAAAACTCTATATATGTGCTATAAATGTTAAAATAAAACTAATCGGACAAAGTTAAGGCGTTTTTTTTAATCCCTAATGAATTATATAATTGATACGGTACATAAAATGCGATAATATCCGTAAGTTAGTTTAATTTTGACAATATAGTACCGCGTTATAGGTGTCATTAAATGCCAATAACACTATATACATAACTGCTTCTTAAGTTTAAAAAATGAAGCATGTTTCATCTTGATTCGTTCAAAAGTACTTGAATATCCAATGAAAATTGCAAGAATTCGAATAAAAAAATTGTAGGAGTCGAATAGGTGTCTGCATATTCCTTACCCAAAATCGTGAAAATGGCTGAGCTAATGTAAATTTTTATGGTAGTAGAGCCACGCAACAGCTTCCGCTACTGCTGAATGGGATTTCGTCCAGTGAGTGAGGTCGATAGCCCACCTATCTCCCTCTTCCTTTCTTCCCAGCTTCCCCTTCCCTTTTCCTACCTTTCGCATTTGCCAAATGTTCGACAGCGGAAATATCCATGGGCAACAGTTATTGCTTTCCATCAGGCGAGTCGTTCCCTCGTTTGCCGGCCTTAAAAAACAAGAACCACCTTTAAAAAAAAATAATTTAATTTATACATATTAATACACAACGGCTTTCTCAAAAACTGGAGCACATCTCAATGTATTCAGTTGTTAATGATTATATTCAAATATTTATACTAAAATAGAAATCTCGACATATAATTAAAGGGTACTTTTGTTGAATAATTGACATTGTTGGTGAGTTGTTAAGGATAGATTACTATATCATCGCCAAACTATTAAATGATATTTAATAACATGAGACATGAGAGACTATTGATCGTTACGGTATAATTTTCGACATTCGTAATACTTGTTTTTCATTTTCATTTGATTGCCTTGTAAAATTACAATTTTACAAGGCCAATGATATCGAAGATCGTCTCTAAATTAAAACAACCCATTGTTATCAACTCAATTGAATAGTTTTCTGACTTCTCAAGTATTTACTAACTTTGATTTTTCTATTTTTCAGATCGAAACTCGCGAAGTCGACGAGAATGGACGATGAATAAAAGAAAATGGTTACAGTTTAACTATTTATGAATTACGAATACATCTAATCAACGATAACAAAAAAATAACAGGGGCAATAGACCTTCAACTGTTTCATATTACAATTATTAAAGAATGAATTAATAGAAAAATAAAAACAAGAGCTAATAGACGGAAAACTGTATTGAAAAGTCAACGTAGTATCCGTACCATTGACATCTTCGAACGAAGACAAAAGCGTGGACCCCAACTAATTGATAATTACCAGACATTAGTACCCCCGATTTGTTCGGCACGGGGTCCGCAAAAATTGGCCCCGGAGCCACCGCCTCCCTGGAGGCAGCTCCTTATTACGGTGCCCCAGTCAGGTGGCGGATTAGCGGCGATGGCCCCCATTTGATTTCTGAAAACTGACACAACGTACCTTTCCATTGTGCTACCGGATTCATCGAGAATTTATTTCAATTTATTGTGACTTAATTATCATTATAAATACATTAATATGTACAACACCTCTTCAGAAGTCTTTATGAAAGTATTTTATAG
>DWHQ01001899.1:0-10113 GCA_018247955.1 Eurytides marcellus marcellus | reverse complement strand
GTATATATATGGCACAAGCGAGAATATTCTTTATACATATTTTAAATTTTCAATTTTATAGTGTTCACGATAAAGAGGAAACGGTAAATTATTATGTGCTAGCTCGTGTAAATTTATTGCGACCTCACGACACATTTTTCTGAAAACCATTTACAATCCATAGACAAGTCAGCTACAGCCGTTAACTTTTCAACGGGCTCATCAGTTATCGAATGCCATATGTCGTAAGGTTAAAGTCCTACTGGAATAGAACTGAGGCACGGATCTTTGAAAACGAACTTATTTTGCGCTTTTTACTTAAATTCGCTCAAGACAATTTCAGGCACTGCGGGTCTCTAAGAACGAGCCACCAATTATAGACTAATACAACTCGGTCGTTAGTCTCTGTATATGGCCTATTTAATTTTGATATTTTTATTGTATGTGATTTCTGTTTAACAACAAACATCGTATAATGATAATCTTTATCATAGAAATAAACTTAACATATGTGTATTATAATATACATATGTGTATAATAGTGTATACAGAACTGTATTAGTTTCAGCTGTATTATGGTCATATTTTTGAAATTCTGAGGAAGCCTATCACACACACGCGGGACCTATCTAAACAACAGCAAAAGGTGTAGCATGGTCTTATCACAGATGTTTTAGTACATCTTTAATGATTTTTGCAACAAGATTGTTTCCATAAGTTAGTTTCCCGCGGCTCGATCGGATTGAGATTTACGTTTTTTTGTATTGTTTCTATGTTAAAGTAACTTGTTTCCCTCCGTCTCACGTCTAACACCTATTCTAAAAACGTACAGTACACTAATCCGTTTCTTCTTAAAGGAAGGCCAAACCAACTCACTTTCGCGTTCTTATTAATATTGTAAATACGAAAGAGTGATTACATTCTCACTAAGCAACTGAGCAGTGATTCAGTAGTTATGTTTTTTGGACAGAATACAGGGCGAATGTGCTAGACTAGCATTAAGAGATGGTGCGTGACTCTAATAACGATAAATTGATTGAACCCACTCACGCCTTGTCTGAGACCGAAGGGTTTATAATACCACGTTTAACTTAAATCTCGCCATGGGACCGTCGCTATATCCACAAATACTTTCCTTCACCAACGAAGGTGAATTACTATTCCTTTACGATAGGAACGCGCGCACAGCGAGTCGTTATTATTTAACGGCCGGACCTTAATGTTTCATTGCGCGCCCAGTTATTTATAATCCCTTTTATATAAAGTTAACCGTGATTTCGCTGTGAGCGTGAAAATTATGAAATTAAACCGACGATCGAAAGATAGTTAATCGGCATTGTGTTAATTAATGTCACGTATTTAAACCTCATTAATCCTGTTTTAAAGAGGATTTCAATTGAATTAGAGCGAAAAAAATAAGAAATTAGAAAAAGCATTGGTTTTCATTTTGCATATCGAAGAAAAGAAGAATAGAATTTAGAATGGTGAGAGGTAACAGTGGTTGTTTAGTTGAATATTTAATGTGTACATATTTTCATTTAATTTTTTTTAGTCTCTTTAATGTTTGAAATGGCAAAATTAAGTTTTTCGAATTATCATGATAGGGAAGTTATAAATTTCCTAATATTTTTTTTTAATTACGTTGAAAGAGAATGTTATAATAAATATAACCAAATTAACTACGATTAAGGCGTCACCAGGCCATGACACTTTGCAACATCATATTACAATTGATGGATGCAAATTAGAAACAGCCCACTAGAGACGCCTACGTATGCATTTATATGCTTAAACAATAAGTTAATTTGCGCAAAAATTTATGAAGCAAGAAATATTGAATATTATTTAATTAATAAATTTAAAAAATATCGTTGATATTTATAAATATAAGATCTCAATAACAAAAAAATTAACGTAAAGTTACCATTATGATCATTATGTCATTAGTTGCTTTTCAAATATAAAAAACGTGTGCGTCGCGGGACGCCCGATAGAAGTGATAACCTGTCAAACTGTCAACTGAGGCCAGACAGACTGGCACCGGTTACGCGTTACGTTACGAAGCGTTTTACCATCACATAAAAAGTTATCACTTCAATAAAATACATTCATTTTAAATTCTACCGATGCTTTCGTTACGTAAAGGTTAAAGTTTAAGCCGATCAGTTTCCTAGCGTCTAAGTTATGATTACACAAGCCTTTTTCACACTACTTGTGTGTTGTAAACTTTTATCAATTTTGTCAACTTTATTAGGCAATTTGCGCAGTTATGTTTACTGATATTTGTAAGAGTTGATACAAGCCTTTCAATGATTTAATTCACCGTAATTTTAGGGCAATCGAAGTAAATTTTTTAATTATATTATAAGTTACTTCGGTTGGTAAAAAGAAAAAAGTCAGTGAGAACATAACTAATACAATAATAGTTAAACGTAATTAGAAAATAAGGAAATTAAATTAACTTCGATAAAGTCGATTTACTCCTTTTAATTAATATTTTGACGTATTCCGAATCGCTCTAGCGTGACTGGCAGGAAACAAAAATGTATTAGATACGACAGAAAAAAATTATTGTCGTTCGACTTTGAGGTTTGAACAACATACTGCTACTACGATTTGTTATTTTTAAACTCTAGATTAATTTAATTTTTTGAAGTGACGTATAATTTGTTATCATTTCATAATATTAGATGTTTATAAATCGTATTTATTTATCTGTCTGGATGATATTTAAATGGAATGCCATAAAATATCCCAGGCGGCTCTTTATATACAGTTTAACATAACATTTTCCAAAAGAACGTATGTCATGCTTACTAATATTAAAAACCTGAAAGTGTATTTATTGGTTTATCTGTCTATCATGCAGCATCGGCATGGCATAAATGTAGTTTGAGGGACGAATATTAATATTGGCTACGTTTTATCTTAAAAAATTCGACACCGAAAAAAATGACACGAAATCAAAATTGACACGCAATCTATTTTTTATAATATTATAAATCTGAAAGTGCGATTTGCCGCTTTGTTCTGTTGGTACTGGCCCTTTTTGTTGGTCATATAGTGATAATGGCTAAATTTTATTCCGGCAAATTGTCAAAAACGGAAAATATCGAAAATAAAGTTTACAGGGGCGAATCCGCGGGTACAACCTAGTAGATTATAAATCCGCCCGCCCACGTTCCTTTAAGGCTCTGCATTCGTTACATGATTTTCTATTTGCAATCAGGAATAGATTTATACCCCGCTAAGTCATCGCACTCATTTAATATGTATTGTTTGTCCCTTGTTACATTGGTTTCTTATTTATGCAAACGTCAATGGCAAAATGAAAATCAATTTAGGTTTTATCTAGCCTTTGCGGCCATCTTGTTATCATATTCTGATCGTTTTGAGATAAATAAGAAATAATCAATATTTCATGTTTATACACAATTCTTTTTTTATTGTAACATATTTTCGGAATAATATTAAAATTAACTAATTAAGTTCAAATAAAGAGTAGGCAAAACATCATCACACATTTGCTCGTTGATGTTCGTATGTCACTAATTTTATTATATATTTTAAGTAATTTTCAAAAAAATATAAACATAAGTACTTGCATTTTGTAACGTCGTAATTTGTATTATATTTTAAAACATGAATATTATTCATAACTTTTCCATATTAAATACAATTAACGTGTTACAAAAACGCATAACCAACTAGTAACACCTGTATTATAATGTGATCTGATAGATTTGTCAAGATTTTTATCTTATCGAAACTGCTACTATCGAAAATCAAATAGAGCGTAATGTAAGCTACTAGAATTACGCAATCTCTCTAAGTCGTTAAGTTGCCAACCTTGGTGAATTCACACGGTTGAATCAGTGAGGTAACCGAGTAAGGTGCTCATGTGATGGGATAAACACATAATAAACACGTTTGTTCTGTATTAATGATATATGGTGGTTGTGATATAAAAACAATTTTGTTATAGGTATAAATAATTTCCTCCTATGAAGGGACGGCGTAAAATAGATAGATATATTTTTTTGTATTTTGTCTGATTACAAATCAGCAATTTAAAAGAATACCTACATTGGGTTCGCGAGCACTGTATCTGGGCCCTTGGTAATCACTTTGATTTTTAACTTACCGTGACAAAGAGCATTCTTAACGTCAATGGATGGCGATTATCACTTATCATTAAGAAAACTGCCTATAGATCTTTTTCCATTAAAAGCAGAGATATATTGCGTCCAACATTATCGGACGCTATAAATATCATACTGAACTATATTTACAATGGTCTAGAATCGAAATGAATTAATACCGGGATCGCAAGAGTGGGCGGTAACAATAAGAGATGATACTGGAGCACGACTGGGATAGACGCGAATCAGGCCAGCTGCAAGTCGTGTTGTGTGTCCGTTAGTGTCATAGATTGAAGGCGATAACACCTTTATCTGAGATATATATATGTTCGATGATATTCAAACATTTCAGTAATATGTTGGTACAAAATATCGCGAGGATTATATATACATATATATATATATAATGGTAAACCTAAACTATTTTCAACTCAATGCAATAATATGAGTTATTCTTATAATATAAATACAGGTAAAAGACATTAGTCAAACTTAAAATTCACAATTTTTTTCCATGGCTTTTTAGCTTGAAAGAATTCAAAACAAAAGTAGCTACATTAAAGATGCTATCTTTTTGAAGTGATAACTTTTTGTGGAAGGGTAAACTGCTTCGTAACGTAACGCCTAACGGCACCAGTCTGTCTGGCTTCAGTTGACAGTTATATTATTATTTCTGTTGGGCGACGTCGTAGAGGATTTGAGGAGGATGGAGTTCCCTTTGGGGAGCGACCTTTGGCCGAGCGATCCCACCGCGAAGGTTCAGACCGGGAACCATATTCCACCTGAAGCTCGATCATATCGAGGGCGACGAACGTCGTCGCCTCTACGACATCACCGAGGTCCTGAACATGCCAGGCACCATTGTTGATCCCTGGCATGGAAAGGGAGGCCCCCCGCAGTGCTATAGCTGCCAGGAGTTTGGCCACTCGTCAGTCAACGACCCCTGTGCTGTGTGCGCTACGCCCGAAATCGCCTCGTGGGGGAGTGCCCACGGAGAACCCTCCAGCCGAAATGCGCCAATTGCGTTAAGCACATGCGGCGAATGATCGGTGATGCGCGGTGCTACAGCACGTCGCTCAGAGCCGCAGCATCAAGGTACCCCCTCCGCTGCCTCCACAACCGCCTTCCAAGCAACCTCTGCAACCCCAGAGGGCCGCCGCTCCCCTCCGCCACAAGCGAGGGCAAAAGCGCCCACACCAGCGCCTCCATCAACCTCAAAATGAGGGGGGGGGGGAAGAAGAGAAGATCAACAAAGAAGGAGACGCAGGATAGCGCTGACACTATGTTACAGGAGACTACAGACTACCAGAGTTACACTATGGTACTCTCAGAGCTCTATCGCTGCTGAACTTTTTACGCCCGCGCTGCCGGAGGCCGCATCCACAGTTGGTGCCTCCTTTCCCATCGCCTCGTCTTAGATGCGTTCGCTGGACCGGATGCTCTATGAGGCACTCGTAAGCGCCAATCCTCAACTACAGGCCAGTCTTTGTACTGGTAGAGTCTCCGCCCGAGGAATGGGGGCACCATTCCTCGGGCGGAGACTCGAACCGATCCCCGATGCTCGAACCAGCCGGCCGAGGTCGGTTGCAATCCATCAATCAATTCTGTCGGGCGTCCCGCGACGCACACGGTTTTTATTTTAACATAATATTGTATTTACAAAATAATAGTTATGGCCCGATAACTGAAAAAGTTTACTTTTTACGAAGCGCATTTGTTAAGCTGTTGATAACGGTATTATAGATCGATTCGATCACATATATTGTATGGCCTTTACATAATTACATTCGCATATATGAAGTTAATATACATAAAATGTCCTTCTGTACAGTACAAAATGTCTTACTTTTTTGTTTTTTTTTTCAAGAAGTATTTTTTTCATTTCACCCGGTAAGTGACTAATATTTTCCACCGTTAGTAACATGACTGGAGCATTTATGGTGTTGGGAATATCCATAGATCGCCAACACTTACCGTCATCGAATTTTTCTCAGCATAGAAATTTAAAATAATTTTCTATTTAATATTTTATCTCTACTATTATAAATTTGTAGTGGTTGGAATGATGTTACATACATCATTCCAACTTGTTTGTTACTTAAAACAGTTAGAACGGGTGGAAGAAAAAGGAAGGAAAAATAAATCTTATAATCCATCAATGTATTGCTTTTATTTTAACAGCAGGGTAACGTCTGGTGTATCAGCGAATGCTTAATCTAATCCCACGTAAATCCACGTGTTAAAGTAAATAAAAAAATTGTGAGATGCGCTTCACGTTCAATGTTTCAGTTCGCTTAACTTGAAATGCGACCAACAAAACGAAATTAACCAACCACATTACTCATATCGGGCACCACGCATGTCGCGTATGCGTTTCTCATGGACAAAGGGAACGGATGCGCCCGGGAATATGTTAAAGTATTAAACATGTGCTCGACAGCACAAGGTTGAATGTACAGTGATTGGTTGTCGGAAAAACGAAAGTCAAAAGGTTGTTGTTTTTTTTTCGCTTATCATACTCACAATATGCTTTACGTTAACGTCCGTATCCATTCACCATAATAAGCAAGGTTAACAGCACGGAACACGACACCGATCTGTATCATGTATCAAATTGGATGATACATGTTAAATAAATACATCGCAATTAGCTATGTCAGATCAGCTGCAAACGTATATGATTTACGAGATGGAATAGGATTGGAATATTTAAATAACTCGTTTCATTCATCGCCTACGACGTGTGTGGTATTAGAATTTATTAAAATCAAACTAATGCGGTAAAACCACGACGGGTAATGACAGAATAATAAAACTAACTTAATCTCACGAACGAAGGTCGGTATTAATTAAGCGCTCGAAAAATTAATCCTCTTCGTGTTGATGAACCGTTTCAATTATGTTTATGGTGTTGACCTTACTTTATATTAATCTCTGCGATTGTCTTATTGCAATAAAGGCAATTTTGTTTCACACGGTCTGACGTAGTTAATACGTCCTAGAACTTTATGTACTTTTGTATAAGATTTAACAATATAAAAACGCGAATATTAGTGTAAAAATAATTTTCAAAAATAAAACAACATCTGTAATAAAGATCGAAAGGAAATAAACATACTAATTAGGTATAACTATTTCTTGTATTTTTTTCGTGGTTTCAAAGAGATGTCGGGAAATTGTACGATATACCAAATAGAGTGCGATAAGAATCCCATAATTATTTTCAATTTGATACTAAATATTAATTTAAAAGCAATTCTCAAATGACAACGGTAAGACCCACATAATTGTGACCTATTAACATTCTTCGATAGAGAACCGGCATGAAGAAACGTGCAAAAACTGCTACGTAACGCACAACCTCCGTATTGAAATCTTTCACAAAAGCCAATACGCCTCCATCAATATTGGTAGTCGATTTACATTGAATACTACATCGATGTTTATCTTTACGTGTATGTACGTAAAAGCAAACAGGCGTTCACTTGGGTTAACAAAATTAACTTGTTAAATTTACATTTACCACCGCGCGCGCTACGATTTCGCACGATTGACTCGATTTAAAATGTAATTGTGTGCTTTGCCTAAATACCAAGACAGACGCACCACTTTCTACCTCTTGCTCTATTGTTAAAAATCCAATCATATCTATGCAAATTCTACAGCGGCGAACGGAATAAAGTCGATCTCTATCGACAAATACAGAATACAATGGGACATTACATGGTCTGACTGTTCCGATAAATCCCATCCTACACTCGCAATGTATACATGTGTGTTCGGCGCATGCTATCAATAGGTATCAATTCGACAGCCATCGGTATGCGATCTCAAATCGGTATTCTACGAATTCAGGAGTTGTCATTCTAAACAGCAACAGTAGTGTCATCAAACTTCACGAGTCACCATGCATTAACGGTGTCTATGACACAGAGATTTTAAAATTTAGTTAGTTTAGTTAAAATAAATTTAATAAAGAACACTTATGCATATTATAACTTTAAAAGAGAATGTAGTAGAACATAAGAAAACCTGTCTGTAAAATAAAGTGTATAAATAGATACACTCAACATTAATGAGTCTCAAGCATTTAATTGAGACCATGTTTTTTAGGCCTTGAGTTATTCCATCAGGTGGAACAGTCAACATTATTTCTTGCTCATTTACTTCCTTAGAAATTTATTATAGCATACTGTGAAAAATTTTGCTATGCTATCATTTGCATATAACGAATAAAAGTCTCAGAATAAATAATTGTATGGTATTAATTATACGTATAACTTACTTAGGTTTATATGTGTTGTTGTTTTATTTTGTTGGGACAAACACACTGGGCTGTGTTTGTCAACGTAACCCACTTTTTAATAACGATTTTTAATACGATGAATCGCAAAAAGCATAGACAATAAAAATATTTTTATAGCAAGAAATTTCTTTTAGATCCTAATTCGAATAATAAGAGTTTTTTAAGTGTTTCTTCTTGATTGACATTGGGCACTTAAGTTAATTTCATTATAATCAACCAACACATGTAAAGTTCAATAACCGAGCGTGATACCTACTTAGCGAATTAGATTCATCGAGAGTATATACTTTTATTTCCATGAAATTCAATTAACTGTTAATCCTCAATGATCCTTTCCATTTAGCAGCTTGTATCTATAAATAATGTGCGCATATATATTCGTATTGGTTTCATCAACCAAGAGCAAATCTATTTAGCGAAAGGGTACCAATGAGAGTACATACTTCAATTCTCATTATACTCCATTCACTGCTCCTTCCTTCTGACCAACTCGTATATAAAGGGATTCTATGTATAAAGTATTTTCTTCTTTTTTATTCGAGTGGAGTACCGACGAGAATGCATACTTCAATTGACTATGATATTCGATTCGATGCTCTTTCCCTTCTAATAAATAATATAATAAGTCTTTTTGTTTAATATAACAACTATTTAGCAAATGACCTTGCTTAAAACGAAAGTGAATACTTTAATATCTGTAATGACCACCCTATCCCATTGAATTAGAAAAGAATACACATCCAAAGTTTTGGGTGCCTATTTCAATTACTACACTAGTTATTATACAGGCCAATAATTGGAATAGTGTATCAACCATACAATGCCATCAAGATTGTATACTCCAATATTCATGATACTTAATTTATTACTAACTACCTCTAACCTTTCTTATTTCAGGGCTGA
The DNA here is from genome assembly GCA_018247955.1 of Eurytides marcellus marcellus. Taxonomy (NCBI): domain Eukaryota; kingdom Metazoa; phylum Arthropoda; class Insecta; order Lepidoptera; family Papilionidae; genus Eurytides; species Eurytides marcellus. Next base: position 783 of record DWHQ01001899.1, on the reverse strand, counting down.
AAAGATTATGCGGCTATACATAGCTATAGATGTCATTTATCACATAATTTACTAAAAATGGTGCACGTCTGTTATTAATTTAACTAAAGTTAGCTAAACTCTAGTTAACTTCTCTGGGTGCGGTTGTGTCTATAGTCTCGTGGTCACACAAAGTTTATATTCCTAAGCATTCTGTTCTGCTAGCGTTCTAGAAATCCATATCTTCGCGCTTCGTAATTTGTAGCCGTCATTATTGTTAATGGCATCTGTCAAAATGACGCCGCCGCCGCGGCATACCGCATATAATAAAAAGCCGTGGAACCGGTTATGCCCACGACTAATCAGGGGTTCCCTCGCTTCCGAGTTTACAACTCGTCATGCATGTAACAACTGACCACTCAATTGTAATGTTATTTACAACCGCTTTGTGAGAATTATTCATATTTCGATTCTAAATGAATTGCTATTATCCGCCAGTTGACAGTAAGAACTGATATAGACGTAACGTTTCGAGTCTATACATATTTCTTTTAAAAGCAGATTGAGATTATTAAAAAAAAAGGTGAGATAACGAACTGAACGGAATATTGCTCTAGAGTGCCTCTGTGAGTCTTCTGTTAATTTTTATAGATATCTTTTTGAATATTCGGAATTTTACAGTACATATTGATCTTGCTTAATCTATCATTTAGTGTTGGTGGCCTGTTGACAGTTTCAGTCCAAAATGTTTTTAAATTCCTACTACCTAAACTTTACCCTCAATTTGCAGTTTTTATGATTAAGGTTAACTATATATATATATAT
>DWHQ01001898.1:0-10114 GCA_018247955.1 Eurytides marcellus marcellus | reverse complement strand
TTTCATGACATTATGAAACTTGTTGAAAATTTTTGCTGCCATGCAGATTTTGCTTTTGCTCATTAATGCAGATTCTTCTTCGGATTGGAGTAGATTTGGGTCTGGGCCCATAATTGTTTATGGAATATCTCTATAGCATAATCAGAAAGGAGAGTCCTTCCTTTTTAAAAATCATCTCTCGGGAGTTGTGATTTTGAAAGCCCCCGCAGCTTTGGACTAAATCTGATGGTTCGACAGGTAGGCACGTATGGTGAGTAGAAACTACCTGGCAATCAAAAAGAGCTGTATATTAAGCCGTTGAGCCATACTTTGACAAAAGTTTTATCTAAATTTTTAGAACTTCACTAGAAATAGCATCGGGACCGCGTGCTGAGGTTTAAACATGCATAATCTAATATTTTTTTTGCGAAATTGAATCATTTTTATAATTTAATTAAGATCAAAATACTTTGTTTTATATTATAACAAGTTTTAATAAAAGTTAATGTAGTAATAACTCATAAGTAATTTAAATTTCGGGCAACATTTTTTAAGTATTGCCAACATGACGTTTCCTATGTCTTTGAAATGCGATTAACTTCCTTTTTCTCGTGTTCTTTTGACAACACGAGGTTATAATTTCTGTTTAGCCTAAAAGTACGTGTTAATTTACTTAAATCTGGATTGTTTAGTTTTTAAATATGAGTTAAATAGTAATAAGAGTTTTTTCAATTGTTTTAGGTGCTAAATATGGCCGAGGAAAATTGGAACGAGGATAGCATTGAAGCGGGCAGCATGGCTGTGGACAACATGCCACTGCCCCAGCCGGCTGACATTCCCGAAATCAAACTTTTTGGGAGATGGAGCTGTTACGATGTTCAGGTTTCAGACATGTCTCTCCAAGATTACATTTCTGTTAAAGAAAAATATGCAAAATACCTGCCCCATTCAGCTGGTAGGTACGCACACAAGCGTTTCCGTAAAGCTCAATGCCCAATCGTTGAGCGTTTGACTAACTCTTTAATGATGCACGGACGCAACAATGGCAAGAAACTGATGGCAGTTCGTATTGTGAAACACGCTTTCGAAATTATCCACCTTCTGACTGGAGAGAACCCACTTCAGGTACTCGTTACCGCTATCATTAATTCTGGTCCGCGTGAAGACTCTACTAGAATTGGTCGTGCTGGTACGGTCCGTCGTCAAGCTGTTGACGTTTCACCCCTCCGCCGTGTTAACCAAGCGATCTGGTTGTTGTGCACTGGTGCTCGTGAAGCAGCTTTCAGAAATATTAAGACAATCGCTGAGTGTGTTGCTGATGAGCTCATCAATGCTGCGAAGGGTTCATCAAACTCATATGCCATTAAGAAGAAGGACGAGCTGGAGCGTGTTGCTAAATCCAACCGTTAAAATTTTAAGGCTGGGTCAATAAATTTAAAAATAAACAAAGTTTTTCATTTCTATTCTTTCAAAGGTGTATTTGAGAATAATTTACAATAATTTAATTAATATGATATAAATTTGAATTTGTTGATACTCATAAGAATTTTAATAGATATCACAGTATTTTTGTTAAATATTAACATATAATGTATGATTAGTTTAAATAATAAATTTAAAAAGTATATGCAAAATTTGAACAACAGAACTTAAGTGTGCAATAGCAATGTACAAAATATTAATTATTGCCCTTTGTGATTGTGTTCTCAAGATTCTCTTAATTAGTCTTTAATGATCATTAATGTTTTATTTATATATAAAAATGGCCTAGGGAAGTGAACCAAAAAACTTTTTCTAATTGGACAATCCATACAAAGTCAAGTACTATTCAAATTAGTTATCTGTAACTATATCAGAATTAGATTACATTTATTATGCTTACCATACCATCCTTTTTCTTTTTAGTCACTGAAGATATTTAGTTCAAATTCAATAAAAAAACCAAGATTTCAATAACACAAATGATAATAGTAGATAATGCAGTAAAAAAGTTGTTGAGTACCAAATTTTTAATATAGATCAAATGCAAAGCAGCATTAGTTGGATAGATAGTAGTATTATAACCTTGGAATAAAAACAGTTTGTCTTGTATCAAAAGGAAAGCCCATCCTTAAAAGCATTACAGATTTAAAGTAGAACAGTTTAAAGTGATACCTAGTTAGGTCACAAGTTCTGTCGCATAATGCAAACTTTTTAATTTTAAATGCTGTAGAACCTCTTTCTCATACCATGTTCAATAACATACACTGGGTATTGCAGCAAGATTCTGCACTAGCTCATAGATTGAAAAGCATACAAAACTAGTTGGCGGTGTGTAAAATTTACTTTATCCAGTATGTAGTGTGACCCTCTTCCAGTCCACTTGAACACTGAACATTTGCAGAAGTCAAACCCTCATCCTGATTTGGAGTCACTCTAGGCATCCTTCATCAAAGAAATCAGCCCATATTGATGTAGACTATGTTAAAGACTACAAGTCTTCAAAATTGTGGCCATTTAAAATAAACTTAGCATAAGAATTAATGTTTTAGTAAGTTCCTTTTGGTACATAAATAGAAACTAACAGGCTAGGTATATAAAAATATAGCCTCTAGCCTGCCAGTGAGCAAAATTAATTTTTTTTAGGAAATAAAATTAGAAGATGTGCACGTTGTCTCACACAGATATTTTAAACAAGTTCAAACTGCTTGACTCTGCGCTGGTTAACCATATATATAAGGTGATTTATGTCTATGCCCAGTGATTACAACATTACACTTCACACTGGAATGCAGTAGTACTGCTTGGCGGTTGAATAACTGGCAGGTACCACACCAGGCAGACTCTGCAAAGGAGTCTTACCACTTACAAAAGTTAAAATATTTATTTCACATCACATTTATTGATATAATACAAAATATGGTATTTAAATTTTTATCAATTAAAAAAAAATATAAAATACTGCCCTTATTGAGGACACAAGAAATATTATGTGTTACACGGGCTTTTTACATACATAAATATCACATTTTCGAAATCCGGAGCAATAAACTGTAGAACTTACAAATATATGTCCCGTGTGAGAATCGAACGCACGACTTGCAATTGCGCCAAATGGGTCTTCATATTAACATTCTTTATAACAGTAACTAGATTCAATTCTTCTAGTTACGCGTGATGATGGGCTCTAAAATGAGGTAAAGGTTTATATTATAATTTAGAGATAGATTATATTGTTTGAGATTGCTGTGGCTGTTGTTCCAGTGCTTCAGAATTAATTACTGTAAATAACTCGTTGAAAAACATTAAGGGTCTCAAGGGGTACACCGTCTTTTTGGTTAATACTTGGCGTAACTGCCTGCTTAACTGGAGCACTCGCACAACAACAAGCATTACTGGACGTCGTACGTTATTTACTGCTCTTTGGGCATGTCACTAATCCCAGTTTTCCAAGTTGTCGTGTAAGTAATTCTCGCGGACACCCATCAGGTGCGTTTGTACTGATTCAAGGCTGTGAAGATATTTGGGCCACAAACTCGTGTATGGGTTCGATCCTCACTCGCATCACTCAGGTCGCATGCTATTACATCATTTCTGATGACCACGATAGTTCGTAGCGCAAAGTTTTGCTGGCACTCTTTTCGCCACTGTAAGACCGAGGCAAGCACGTACCACGCCGATGGGGCGTAGGTAAGGCGAAATCTCATATAGGATTTGAAAACTGCTGTCTTCACCCGAGGTGGCAGATGAGATACCAAAACAGTCACTTACAGCATCCGAACGTTGCTGACCATGAGGTTCATCTGGGGGACCGAACATAGGAAACGGTCTAAGATACACCGGTCGTGGTGTTTATCGTAGCACTTGTTGTTCCTATAATTAAGTCTGAGTATTTGCGAGCAACATTATATATATATTTTTTTTCTGGAATATCAATGCTATTTTAAAAATATTGTAAATAGCCGGCTTCAAGTAGTAGTATACGTATGAACTCAATTAGTAATTTTTTTTATATGTCTTTGTTATATTTGTAAGTTTCAGATAGAATGTGATTTTTCTATGATGTTATTTGTCATCCAACAGAGTTGAGCCAACTCTACTATATTCTTCTGTCAAAAATCTGCAATGGTCGAGTCGTTTAAGATTTGACAAGTTGTTTATAAATCATTATGTTTGTTGATATATCTCTAAATTTTGAAGGGATAACTTTATATAAATAGTTTAAGTAATTATTTAAAGTAGAACTTATTTAGCATTGTTATATTCAAAATGATACACAGTTTATTCATAATAAATCCTTCTGGGTAAGTGATTGTACACGTCGTATATCTCTAGTTTGAAATATTTATATCATAATTTTATTTCGCAAATATGTTTACAGATAAATTGTTTTGTATTTCAGTGATGTTTTTCTTGAAAAACACTGGCGGAGTGTTATACCGAGATCAGTATGTGACTACTATTTAGAAGCTCAACGAGCGTCACCAAATGTAAGTAATTTATTTTTTGAAATATAGGGAAAGGATATGTTTTACGGAACAAATATAAGCTTATAAGCAATAGCTTGATAGCTTTGTCTTTAATGTTTTTTTTGTTGATTACTAGTTTCAATTATTTAACTAGTAGTAGTAGATTTAACTAGTGCAAACTTTATTTCATCCAATTTATGAAGTTCTAAATCCTAATTAGAGCAAATTCTAATTCAACATGTATTTAATTGCTATCTTATTTCTGTTGTTGAGTTTGTAATATACTATATAACTTCAATGATAAACTTAATAAATGAAAAAAAACCTTTTTTTATTTTCATATAAGAATTTACTTTGAAATCTGGTTGATTGATAGAAAATAGATTAATATGCAATAATAATTGATATAATTCATTTATAATGTCATATTTTTACTGTAATAACACAAAGAGTAGTTTAAAAATATTTTGATTTTTTTCAGGATGTTCCACCAGTGCTAGCGGCACCCCATCATTACTTAATATCTATCCAAAGGGGTGGAGTGGCTCTGGTTGCAGTCAGTAAGCAAGAGGTTGCACCACTCTTTGTTATAGAGTTTCTTCACAGGGTTGTTGACACTTTTCAGGTAAGTGAATCAACAGTTTATCATGCAACAGTTACAATTAAACAGTGGAATTGTGAATATAACAAATAAAAATGTAATTTGACAAAAGCATACTAACATAACACATAAAGTTACATTGTGTTGCAAGTATGATTAATTGATTCATTGATTGATCAAAGTTATTTCTAAACAAACAACATTGTATGTAAGTTTATGAGACCATTAATTTTTTTTGTTTCAGGATTATTTTTCAGATTGTACAGAAACTATTATAAAAGAAAACTATGTAGTAGTGTATGAGGTAAATATAATTTTTTATTTCTGCTAAAGAAGTTTTTGAGATCCATAACTAAAAAAATAAAACATGGTTATTAATTAATTTATTAGAAAATAACCTTAGTATGGCCATTGACAATTGTCCATTGTGGGGAAATACATTGCTAGTTTATCCATGAAGTTGTGAACTTTGGGGCACTATGCTGTGCTTTTTTAAAACACAAAGTGACATGTCATGCTATGTTAGGGTAAGTTATTTGCCTTATGGTAAGCAAAATATTTGCCCATATCACAAACAAACACATTACCATGAGTTCAAAATTACTCTGCTCTGCATTGCACTTTTCACCTAAAGATATAAGATGAAATGAAATCATCTCTAGGCCCAGTAACTACACTGGGAACTGCCTCTGTGGTCCAGTGGTATAGGTCTGCGCTTTACAAATGAAAGAGGTCAATGAAGGTTGGTTAAATGTCACCACCTCTGCATCTGATCTCTCTCATCATGTCGGTTATTTGTCCCATCAGCCTATAAGAGTAAAGGAAGAGTGAATGCACATGTGTGTAATCTATTAATAAAGTTAGGTAATCTATTGTAGATTGGCCGCCATGGCCGGAATCAGTCAGGAGGACATTATTATTATTACACTGGCAACATTTCTTTTCTTATCAGAATGCAGTACTGCTGAATTTTTTTTATAAGAATAGTTTTAAAATTCACCTCAGTGATATAAAAAAATTATTCATTGGAGATGATATAATTAAATTGTTATAAATAAATCAATTTTTTTTTGCAGTTACTGGATGAAATGTTAGACAATGGATTTCCTTTGGCTACAGAGAGTAATATTCTCAAAGAATTGATCAAGCCTCCAAACATACTAAGGACAATTGCTAATACTGTCACAGGAAAGTCAAAGTAAGTAAGAAAATGATACTGGTATGTCTTGATTTTTTACTTAATTTTTAATAATCTTTTCACCTGATTATTTTATTTTGTTATATAGTGTTTCTTCAATTTTGCCTTCTGGGCAATTATCTAATGTTCCATGGCGTCGATCTGGTGTAAAATATGCAAACAATGAGGCATATTTTGATGTAGTGGAAGAAGTTGATGCAATAATAGATAAAAGTGGGGCTACTGTCTCGGCTGAAATACAAGGATATGTAAGTTTATTACAAGGATATCCCATATATTATATATGAACTTCAACATATATACTATATATATGAAAGCTATATAGATGAATCTTTATTTAATGTTCAATTTTTAAATTGCAGATTGATTGCTGCATTAAGCTTAGTGGAATGCCAGATTTAACATTGACTTTTGTCAATCCAAGATTATTTGATGATGTCTCATTTCATCCCTGTGTAAGATTTAAAAGATGGGAGGTAATTATATATCAATTTATAATAAGTTATACAATAAGTGATTGCTTGATGATATCAGTGGCTTTCTATTATATTAAATGTAATGAAGTACTTCCTAATATTGTATAAGTATATTATTGCATTTTAATTTTGTTCGTCCTGAGTCTATTTAAATATAAGAATATCCACTTAATAATTGAATAATTGATTGGTTGGTTTTGGTTACATTAGGTTAGATACTCTTGGGATGTTTTAAATAATTTAATAGAATCAAATAAAGCGCATTAATACACATTTCAAGACTATTGCACCTGCATAGATTAAACGGAAAATAAACTATTAAACATTAACAGTAATCAGGTTAATATTTTGACATCATATTTCGGTCAGCTATGGCCCTGGCCCTTGATGAGTGTAGAAAAGATTTCAGCGCCCTTTGAGTCAATGCTTTCAAGTAACGTGAATAATAAATGTTTTTAAAGAAATAAATTTTGGATTTTTGTTCACAGTCAGAAAGGATATTATCATTTATACCACCTGATGGAAACTTCCGTTTGATGTCTTATCACATTGGATCACAAAGTGTCGTCGCCATTCCAATCTATGTTCGTCACAGTTTAACATTAAGATCAAATGGAGATCAAGGAAAATTAGATTTAACTGTTGGACCAAAACAAACAATGGGTAGAACATTAGAAAGTGAGTAGTTTCCACAGTTTGTAATATTAAATAACCGAAAATAAATAAAATGTTACTAAACAATCTTTTAAATATGTCAGATAGATTTAAAAAAGTATATTAAGGAGATTCAGTAAAGATAATAATCTCAAAAAGATAATGGATAAATGTTGGTATATCCATAAGATATGGCCAGCGCTATACAGTGTTATAAAAAAAAGCAGGAAAAATTTCTCTGCAATGTGCTGCGTTTGTGATTATGCTGGCAAAATTACAAAGGCAAAATTAAAACTAGAACTAGAGGAAGACAGTAATGCATGACATTACTGTTTGGCGCCAAGATAATTGGCAATGCAGTTGCACCACTTCAGAAGGACTGCAAAAATCTAGTACTTACAAAAATTCAATGTGAAAGGTTTTAATGTCTATGATTTATGTGCAAAGTCAATGTTTATTATATTTGAGTCTGTAAACAGCACTAATCAGAATGTCTAATAACTAAATATGCTTATGTTTCCAGATGTAGCCTTAGAGATCTGTATGCCGAAATGTGTATTGAATTGTTCCCTAACAGCAAATCAAGGGAAATATTCATATGATCCTGTGAGTAAGGTGTTATTATGGGATATTGGAAAAATTGAGCTCCCTAAGCTGCCCAATATAAGAGGATCTGTAAGTGAATAATATTGATGAATTAAAATAAACATGCACACAAATTTGTACTAAGTTTGAAAACTTTTATATCAATATCATTTCACTATTTCAAACTTGTAGGGGCAGAAATACCAAAAATTCTTAGATAGATACACTAATTTTGCTAATAGATTATATTAAGAAATTGATCACTGTTTTAGTTTAGCCAAGAGGTATAAGATAGTTTATCTCTATGCGCAGTATTTACATTGACAACATAGCCTCAAACACTGGAACACTGCTTTGCAGAAGAATAACTGACAATGCAGTGGGAAGGCCCCAGGCATACTGTGCAAAAAGACCAATTTTCATTTTAAAATGAGATGAATGTACAGATTTTTATAAAAGGGCAAGTTTAGGCCACGGTGATATTCAAAAAAAGCATATTTTATGTTTCAAAAAAAAAATTGTTTCCAATATTTTCTTTCTATGACAAAAGCTTTAATTAAAATCAACCTGATCTATTAAATCACTTTGAGTTAAACCTTTAATTCAGAAGTCATTATGTTTCTAGGTGTCAGTGGCAACCGGGGCAGACACATCAGGGGCAAATCCTAGTGTAAACGTTCACTTCACGATACCGCAACTAGCAGTCAGCGGGCTCCGAGTAAGCCGGCTGGATATGTACGGCGCTAAATACAAGCCCTTCAAGGGCGTGAAGTATATCACTAAGGCTGGCAAGTTCCACGTGAGAATGTGATTAGAGACGAACGCCGAGGCGCCGCGCATGTTTACGGATTTGAAATAGTGGTGCCGTCGGCGGTGAACAGCTGTTTTGTTCCTCACGTTGCCAATTCGGTTCTCAACATAATAGATAGATAAATGTTACTTAATATATCCACTGGTTAATATTCTATTTTGTAGCAATTTGTTTTTGTTAATTTTTTTTTATAAAGGTTTCGTCAACGATCGTTGAAATGGTTATAAGCGTTAGTTAAAAAGTCGTAGTCAAGAAGTATCGTTAAAACTTTTAAACTGTTGTTTTTATGCATCAATGAAAATTTGAAAACAGGTTTTTAAGTATCTAAAATAAATAATATTTGCATAAAGTTTTAATTTTCCCATCATATGTAACGAATATTAAGATTTTTTAAATATGTACTTGTGATTACTGTTGATTAAAAGTGTTTATAACAAAAAGTAATAAGGTGGATCTTTGAATATAAAATTTAAATATATTTTGTAATATTCAGTAACATTTACATACCATTCAGTAACAGTTTGAGTACTACTTTTAATGAGGGAAATAGCACAAGGCACGGACAAAAATAATAGATTTTGATCTTTGTGATATTAAACGAGAAAAATGCTGCTTAAATAATTCTAATATTGCGAATTTCCTTATCAGTATCTCAGAGTTTCAGCTGTTATGTCGTAGTTGACGTGATTGTTTGAAATAATATAATAATTTTTAATGTCCAAATTGGTGTTAGCAATGAGAATAGTGCTTCATTGCTTATAAATATTATTTTTCTAATGTTTAAAATAAATAAACTTCATACGCATTTCTTCCACACTTCACCATATTTTAACAATAAAGATAAGTTAAAGCAATAGGAAGTAAACATAATTTTTAACTTAGGTTAACTCCTTATGTGTATATGATATATCAGATCGATTATAGTTATAAATAAATTAATATTACTTTTTTATGCGATTTGTTTTATTGCTATTTGAACTAAATTTGCTATTTGTTATTTTTTACGGTAGTAGAGCCACGCAGCTGTCCCGGCTGTTGAACGGGATAAGTACCATGCTCGAACCGGATAAGTACTACGACCTCGCAGAAAATCGGTGTGAAGTAGAAGTGTTTTTGCTTCCGCGTTTCGTCCGTGAATCCTTTCACATGAGTGAGGTGACCGGTGGCCCATACATCTCCCTCCCTCTTTCACTCCCCTACCTACTTCTGCTAATACGCCTACCTCCTTCCCGCCCTATATCCTCCACCCCTCCCTCCCCCTCCCTTCTCCGTCTATCAAAAATTCTCCCCTTTAAAGGCTGGCAACGCATTTGCTAGTTCTGTTGTCTATGGGCGGCGGAGATCACTTAACATCAGGTGAGC
>DWHQ01001897.1:0-10117 GCA_018247955.1 Eurytides marcellus marcellus | reverse complement strand
GACCGAGGGTCAGTCAATTGCATGGGTAACCGCCTGAAATCTCATCTCTAAGTTAACCGGTTTTCCTTAGAGCACGAAAATTAATCAATAACGTCGGCGGTCAGTACCACGACCTCGGAGAAAATCGGCGTAAAGTGAAAGTGTTTGTGCTTCCGCATTTTGTCCGGTGAGTGAAGTGACTAGTGGTCGGTGGCGCGAGCATACGTATGTCATATAGACTCCAATTTTCGTAATATAATAATTGTAGCTTGAATGCCAAGAATAGGTGATCAAGAACTGCTCAAGCGGTTTTTGCCTGTAGGACACAGTGTCGACTTGGAACACCATCCACAGCGAGCGGTCTATCCGGTGCACCGAATGGTATCTTAGCACTTAATCGTCATGCAGCGTAAGTTTCATTTCAATTCATGGATTCGTGACATTTAGTCTATGTTGACGTTGACGACATCCGCTATTTATTCAGCCAATCAGGCAGACGCCTTGCGTGGAGAATCCCTATATGCACGCTTCCACCTGTTGGTGGAACGCAATGGCACCAGGGTTCGATGGGAACGCAGTGAACTGCCCTTTTAGTTGCTCTGCCGGGATGTTAGCCCTGTCTTGGACTGTACTGTGCCTTTGCTCGTCACAGTGGGTGCTGGCCCACAGCTTTCTCAGTTCTCTCTTTTCTAGTCGATGGAGAAGCCTACGTGGGAGTATGTTTTTTCTGTTGAATTTGCGCGCGGCATTTTCCTCGTCTTCCGAGATCGAGGCGTCGAATTTGAAACAGGAACAGGATGTTCTAGCAGTTCGAGTAAGCGTCCAAATCGGTGCGGAATTGAGCCTCTGGGAGCTATGGAATCCGTAGCCAGACTCAGCACGACTGGCATACGAAGGTGCCGTAACTGCACCATACGGCACCTCAACTTGAATAGGGCAAGGCATTTTGTGACATAGCACGATGTCCAGGAGATCTGAAGAATGGTTTTTAGCATGCAGCCATGCAAGCAGCGGGCCGGCTCAACCGGGTAAGTACCAAGACCTCACAGAAAACCGGCACGAAGTGGAAGTGTTTGTTCGTCGTTTCTGGTTCGTCCGGTAAGAGAGGTGGCCATGTAGGCTGGGCCCTCCAGCGATATTTCATAGAGACGGTACATAACGAAGTTTGGAAAATGCAGCAGTTGACTAGGGCGAAGTTTTGTCTCTCCTGGACCCGAGTCCTCGGCTTCGGTAGCTACTGAGTGATGCCTTCAGGGTTCCAGTAAATCGCCGCAATTTGTGGTGCTATTGCATACAGCATTTAAGAATAAAATGGCACTTGATAGTGGGCATAGGTGGCCTTCTGCATGAAGGCTATTCAGTCTATCCCGATCTCGCTACGGATCTCCTTTTCCAACGATCGTTTCAAAATCGTTCCAAGATCAATCGCACTTCATCGGTTAGCCGCTCTTTTAAAATAACTGTACAATATTTTGTTAGAATATGATAGCTATCCCACATACGAGTGAATTAACTTCATTCCACACATTTTAACCTGCCATAAACTCATATTGACATTGATTATAAGGCTTTAAAACAAAATATATTTTTAATTTTACTTTTAAAACGGTCAAATGCATAGATCTAAGACATTTCGTGTGAAGCAACCTTCAGGATACAAATTTAAAAAATAAATAAATATCGTATTCAGCAGCGCTCAACCCCACAATAGGATACCGTAAGACAACATGCCATGGAAATAACTAAAACACGTCTCGCAGTATTGACATCGCATAGTTTTCTTACTTTTCTGACTGCAAAAGCAGAAGGACTGAGTTTACGGAGTTACTGAACGCTCCATGGGAGTTTCTTGTCCAATTATGCCTGAAGATGAAGAAAACTGATATCAGTTTGTTCCAGTACTTCATTATTAAAAAACAAGATGTAATTTTGACTTCTTACATGTTTTCTTGGCACTAAGTTATTGGTTACAGAACAATAAAAAGCCTAAAGCTAGTAAATTGTACACACACAACATAAATTCTATACACGATAAATTTATTGAATGTGTCGAAATAAATAAAACAAATAATAATTTAACATTTTCATCTTTATTTAAACATCAACAGGATCTAATAATAATTACCTATCATGAAAACAAATTGAATGTGACTTTTTAATAAATTCTCTTATTAATTAATTTGCACAGCTATAATTATTCGTATGTCTAAAAATTATAATCAATAAGTTCAAATACATATTATCTTTTCAAAAAGAAATCTAACAACCTGCCAAATTATCTAAATTAATTTTCCATGTTGTTAAATTTCATTTATAAAGAGGTATTATGTATTGATCCTAAAATAATATTACTAGTTGCTTGGAAACTTGTATGATATGACGTGTTTCATGATTTAATAGATTAAGAAATAAAATTTCAGTATTAATGCAAATGTGTTTAGTAATGCTGATGTGTATATTTAATAGTTATCACATATTTGTTACAGTTTAAAAGTAAATGCACAGTTTGCGGACCTATTTCTTACGTTTCAGGAATTTTTCGTGTAGCTTTGGTTTTATTACAAAAGAAAAAAAGAACAGATTTTGAATATCAAGAAAGATGCAGCATAATTTAGTCCGAATTATAAATTTCACTGAATTTTTTACTCCGCTTATCATAATGCCTACCTACTACTATTTTTATCGGCTTACAAATTATTTCGCCTTTATTGTCAAAATAAAATATTTACAGAAACAACTAACATTGTCATTGTATGTGACTGCAATTTTGAATAGGTACAAACACTCAATATTACAATTTTAATTCTTTTTTTTTTAATGATTTATTACAATTATTACGATTTTTGTATATAATTTACAATATTTGACAAATGTTTACATTTCTATCATCACTTTTTATTGCAAGAAACAAAATACATGAATGATATATTATTTATATACATATTGAAATTACAATCACATGTTCATTATATTCTAATTAAAATAACTTTGTCAGTCTAAAGAATTTTTAATGGAACTTTTGTAAGAACTAGATAAAATACTATTATAAATGAATTCAAGTATGGAAATTAACTTAGCAAAGTAAATTAAACAATTTGAAAAAAAAAAAAGATTGAAAATTAGGGAAATTGATCTATAGGTCTATTGTTGAGAAATATTAGCATTTGTGGTTTCAAACTGGTATTACTTTATGTTTTAAAAATAGGTAAATGTTAGCATTTAGGTAACAATTTAAGAAATTTTATTTTTGTGTGGTACATTAATAAAAAATGGTATGTCAGGTTAACAAATTAGTCTAAAAAAGTATTACATATATATGTCAAATTATTTCTTGCAATAAACTGTTTTTTATGTGTACAAAATCATTTCTGTCGGTGGGACATAATGATAAGCTAATTATTTACAATATGTTATTTACATTTGTCGTTATATTTTTTTAAACAAATAAATAATTTAAAATCATATCAACATCTACAATGAACTCCTGCTGTCAAACTCGGGGCGAACTGGGAGTTTTGGGAGTTGACTCGCTGCGTTTTAATATATCATAACATTAAAATCACAGAGGTAGCGGTCCGTTGCTGGGCGTAGTTTCAGTACGCCTCGGGGCCGCCCGGTGAAGTGACTAGCATCGAACCTGCGTTGGGACTCGTCTCACGAGAAATAAAGGCGCACCGCGTTTTGGAACGTCCTACGGCACATGGGGCACTTGTCCGTCGAGAGGGCGCACTTGGCGCACGCGACCACGTGGCCACACGGCACGAAGCACACGTTGCGCTCTTCCACAAAGCAGATCCGGCACAGCTTCGAGTCCTCCACCGCGCTCTCCTCCTTGTCGCTCCGCTTCGGGCTCTCCGGCGCAGAGGAGGTGGCCACCTCCTTGTCCTGCTTCGGCGCCGGTATGGCGCACGCCTCGGACATAACCTTCTGCACATAGTCGCGCCCCTTCACCAGCTGCACGTAAGCGCAACGGTCGAACCAACGCGCGTGCTGCTCCCACGGCACGTCGTCGCTCTCCCAGTCCTTGAGACCGCCGTCACAATAGAAGCACTTAGTTTTATCGCCGTGGCCGGTGTAGAAGAAGCCTGCCTCGGCGAGTTCCTCGGGCTTTTGTCGCATGCAGCGCGGCCAGTCCTTGAAGGTGCGGAGGCGCGCCGCTTCGGACGCGTAACGGGCGTGGACGGGGCCGGGCATTCGAACGGGAGTCGCGTTCGCCGGTGCCCGGACACCGCACTCGTCATGGCCGACGGCCGCGGGGGACTCGAGGGGCACATTGCCGGCGGCTGCGTGTCGCCTCAAAAAGGGACACTGGGGCGCCCAGCGCTGGTGGTCCTTAGCTGGATCGTCCCCCTCGACCCACCTCATAATCTCGACCTTACAGAAGGCGCATCGCACCTCGTCTCCGCGGCCCAGGTAATAGAAGCCGTTTCGCGCGAGTTGGTCGGGAGGAAGGAACTCCACGGGCCACTTGTCGAAGGTTTTGAGCCGCTCCTCTTCGCGGCGCATGTCGGGCGCTTCAGGGTAGAAGCCAAAGGTGTCGTGGTTGTCGGTTTTGTCGGAGGACGCCGCCGGAGAGGTGGCAGATGGCGAAGAAGACGTCGATCCATTGTTTGCTTCGCAGCCACCTGGAAGCACTAACGGGTCCACCAGAGGTTTCAATTTAGCCTCTCGCGGTGCACTCTTGAACAGTTGTGTCACCATCTGAGTGGTGAGCGGTGACGTTGGATTGTTGGTTGCCACTGAAAGGGGAGAATATAAAAATTAAAACCGTGAAACGAGTAGGTATTGAAAATTATTTGCTAATTTTTTTGTTGTTTTTAATTTTTTATCTCACATATTTCAGTTACAGTTCACAAGTTTCTCGAATATCGAAATATTTTATCTAAATTCAAATACTCTTCTCTTACTATTTACAATATAGAATATGTATTTACTACTGCTCAGGATGTGAATTGGTATCATTTATGGTCGCTTTGGCCCATTAGGCTGATCAATCTACTTACAAGCAAACTTTTTGCAATTGATAAATTTATTATTACACTAGGGGCCATTTTTGTGGATACCGGCCTAAAGCTATGTGGATACGGGTCTAAAGCTACATGTCGATGGACGGGGATGAACAAGTGTGCTTAAAACAGTTTCACATAACAACGAGTTCGCGACCATGGCCGGCCCGACTGCGTCATCGACATTCCATTCCCGCAGCCTCCCTTCCCTCCCATCCCGTCCCTCTCCGAGTGCGTTTAGTGCGCATGCACCGAACAGGCAATCAATTTTTTTTCCTCAAGTACTTTTCGTATTCATGAACGTAAATACGAAAAAAAACTACTAAGCGATAGTTCGACATGATGGTTGAAATACCATCATCATCACTTCAGAGTATTTCACAGACGAATTTGTTGATGTACACGAATACTTATTCCACCGATGTCATCTACAGTCTAACGCTCGATTATATAAAAATATAGAGAAAAAGGAACAGTTTAGATAAGTTTGTTGATGTGCTGGATTGTTATTTTCAGAGATAACATTGGTGAAAAATCTATATTTCAACGCTGAGACAAAGCGATACTCAATATTATAATTGTTCATAAGTTTCACCCGCTGACCCCGCTCAACAATACAAATTCGACGACTCAAATACACCACTACGTCATCATACAATAATCATAAACATTAGAAGACATACGGTTTCAAAATCGTTGTACAATAAAAAAAATTAAACTTTGAAACTACACTATGGATTTCTTATCCTATGGATAAAAATGCTATCGATACGAAATCATTTTTGTACCATTACAATCGGCTGCAACAACAATTAATTCAAACAGAACCAATATACAAACAGCAATGGCGGCGACACGCAGGACGATCGATATTTACCATTTCTACGGTTGCAATTTATCAGCATTGGCATATTGGGAGCGTTTAACACCGACCGATTTCACTTGACAATAAGAAACATTGCCGTGGAACTTTTCACTGTCGCTATGGGAATGATTTTTGATGGAATTCTTGCAATTCGACGAGGACGTTCGTGTGGTTTGGAACATAAATAGTTACTACGCCACGTACGGCGGATTTCGTACAACGCCGACCCTACGGCGCATGCGTGAATTTAGGAGGGTTCGAAATCACCTCCATGGGGTGCACAACACAGCTGTGAGGGGCCGCGTAGTGGGGGTCGCGGCCGGCCAAAGTCCAAATATCTGAGTGTAGCAGTTACTGTACAGCTATACAATTATAAAACAGCTCACCAGTCTCACTCAGTCCACGTTGGTCCCCATAGCATATGCCCAGACACGACCAACTTAAACATTATTTCTGAACTATACCGCCGCGATAGCTATGCGACATCACGTGCGGTTGACAGATGCTAAAAGAAAATATGATCGGCGCGGTATGCGATGCGCTTATAGCCACAAACTTATTCATGTACTGGGAGCGATAAACAAGCGAGGAGCGCAAAGGAACGATGCGGGAGAGATGTAGTTCTCAATCAGGCGGGCGTCTCGTGCGACGTTGCCGCTCCGCTCGCCGC
The DNA here is from genome assembly GCA_018247955.1 of Eurytides marcellus marcellus. Taxonomy (NCBI): domain Eukaryota; kingdom Metazoa; phylum Arthropoda; class Insecta; order Lepidoptera; family Papilionidae; genus Eurytides; species Eurytides marcellus. The sequence continues at coordinate 3,597 of DWHQ01001897.1, read as the reverse complement.
CGACCGGATTTCATTCATATTTGAGACGCGGCGTTGCCGCTTTCAGCGGAAACCGCGACCACACAGCGTAAAAAAGGGCCTTTGGAATGTGGCGGTACTGCTGGGCGGGTCTAAGCAGTACCGAATAAAAAAGTGACGGGAATGGAATGCGGACAGCACTTAGTACCGTACGTGGTTGGACTATCGAACCTCAATGTCTATGTAAACTACGACATAGCCTAACGAAATTTATTCTTAGTATTAGAATCATGAATGAGTTAAATAAATCACTTCTACAGAATAAAACGAGTGTAATTCAGGAAAAAGGTAGCTTTTTGTGAATTTCGTTTATTTGTTAAGGAAAAAAAAGTGAAAATTTGTGAGGCGGCGGGCAATAAGAGCAAGACAAAAGCGATTGCATCCAAGGTCCCCAGCGTTCGCCGCAAAGAGCAAATGAAATTCAGCATTGTGGCTCAAGAGAGCGGCGGGAGGCGGCGCCGAGCGTGGGGAAGGGGAGGGGGCAGTGTTCTCATGCCTATGGGTGGTCGCCGCTCGGCTTTCGAATTCCTATGTCTCGCCAGCATCGCCTACGCAACGTAGTGTTGTACTCCACTTCTATATAGCTTCAGACGTTCCATCTAGCATCTAGGGTTGCCTCTCAATACTTTATATAAAATTTACTTTGTTAGTGGCTGCCCAGCCGCTTATTTTTATTACATCTACTTATGACTATGTACTCGTGCGAACCATGTTTTGAATATAATGATTGACTGAACAATTTCTGATGCTATACGGTGAAAAGCGAGACCCGCCGGTACGAATCTCACAGATATAGGATACGTAGGACGCCTCCTTTGTAAGCCGAAGCATTCATCAATGGGAGGACATGAATGAATTTTATGCCGTAAGCGTTGTCTATACAAACATCAGCTTCCTTCTTCATAAACGCATTGAAAAAACAAACCCGGCCCATGGCCGAGTTGCCCGGAAACGGTATTGGAGGAAACGTACATCCGCCAGATGGGGCACATATTTTATAGCTAGCACAGCGCCGGTCGTAAAGTTGGTGCGTTTAAAAAATATATCGAAATGATTCATTTGATACTTGAATGGTTGAAAAGCGGTAAATAAGACATCTCTTTTGAATATGTTAAGTTTATATTCAAAAAAACACTAACACATGGAACCATCGGATTTGTTATTAAAGAACGACGTTTGATATATAGTACAGAATAAGATATATAAATATTTATAGGGAGTGTGTGAACTAATAGTTGGATATTAAAAATAAAAATCTTGATTGGAATAATCTGGGAAGCAAGGAAAAACCGCTAGTATTGCATTCCGCTAGAACCGACAACACGACTCTTAATAGTACTCCCACGATAGCCGCGGGATAGCGACATTCCATTGCTCAAGTTTTCCCATACTCCGGGTTGTATACATAAAACGCAACTCACATACATTCCATATTTATTTATTTATTTGAATACAGCCGTAAACAAATTATCCAATCTGTTTTAACTATGTAAATTGTTTAATAATAATATGTATTAAAAAAGCTTAAGCTTAAACATAGCTAAGTAACTCTTGGTTTTCCTTATACATTTTAAGTAATGGCTGAGAATTAAAGAATTACTTTAAGAAGGAGCACTAATAAAAATAGGTTTTACTAGTGCCTAATTTACTTATAGAACCTGCTATTTTTGAGCATTTTATCATCATCATAGACAGCACCAAATAATTAGTAGTATTATATATATATACACACATAGTATGTTTAGTTCACCATGTAGATGTAGTGTTATTAAACAGACCATAGATGGCGCTACTAGTATCACTGCACCCATATAGTCCAAATGAATAAATTGTTTTTTTATCACATTTGTCATGGAAATATCTACATTAAAAATATATAACAACTTAATGTTGCCACTAAATACTTAATTCATTAAATTATTTAAAATTTAAACCAGAAAAAAAGCAATCTTTTTCTTTGTATGATATATTAACTATTCACAAATATTTGTAGTTTAAATACATTTTACTTCCATCATTGACAACAACCTTTTATTTAAAATTATAAATGCAAATGACCTTTACGCTACATTTGTGAGGTCATACTTTAAGAGGTTCCATTGGGTAAAACATAAGGCCAGTCTATCATTAAAAAATCAACTTTACTCATATACAATAAAGATTTGAAATACAAATGCATTTATTTGTCTAAGCCACTTGGATATCATATCTCAAGTAATTAAAAGATATATTCTACTATCAGCTCTTTGTATTTTAAAACTATGTAGACAATCAAATAATTGTGACAATTATTTATCATGATGGTGTCAAATTCTTGGAAGTGACTGTGTTAATTGTTATGAGTATGACAATTATAATTAGCTATACAAGATGTTTTTAAAAAAGGAAATCTCATAATGTATTTCCAAAGAAATATAACTAACTATTCATGAAGACATTCAAATACTTTTTAAAACTATAACTTAAGTAAAGATAGTTTAGTATTTAACGTAATCGATAAGCGTTTTGTAAAATCTTTGTTTTCAACAGTATATATACTAAACGCAATGGTAAATTCTGGAGACATTATTTGTAGGTCGGCTGCGTTACATTGTGTAGTACAAAGAATAATTTTCCTCCTCCTACCTACAAATATATTATATGCTTGTTTTACCCGTTACCGTTGGGTTTATTTTAATCTACACAACATTTTAATTTTTCAAATACATACATACTTTATAAATCGGAGTAGCACGGTGGTGTCTATTTATTTCTTTAATCACTTTATATAATAGTTTTCTTGACGAAAAAAATTGTTGCAATTTACATGTTTATATGAAGTTTACACTAAACATATGGACGTCAAATTTAAAACTAAAATAACATAAAGCACCATTTTTTTTAAATGTCTACGTCAATATGTTTATCGCGATAAAAATTTCAACGGCTGCGTTCCAATTTACAAACATATGTCAAAGTGGGGTTATGTAAGGAAAAGTATTATTTACCTCTGAACGAGTCCATTTGCAATCCCAGCCTTAATCCACAAAATATGAATTATAGTCACATAAAATTATGTAATTAAGCAGTTATTGTCCTCACTTTGGTATTAAAAAAAATTGATAATGAAATAAATAACACAACTGTTCTTCCATGAGCGCGAAACACGCAACTGTAACACCGAGAGACGGTGGCGCTCGATGCTCCCCGTCGTTAAGACCTGCGTCACTCGCTGACGTTCAGAAACTGTCCGCGCTCGTGCCTTCTATTCGCCGCGCGATCGGTCGGAGCGAGTCGGCTAACCGGCTGGCCGATCGAGTGAATTCGATACAGATAAACAAATTAAAGCGTCAGTTTTGCGATTGTTAAAATTTGTTGTGGGAATCGTAATAATTAATCTCGTAAATAAAATGACAAGGACCTTTATTTTTAAGATAACAAAATTAAAAATTTTCATAAGTCGCTTTATGTAACTCCTCTAACAAACGGCGCTCATTTTGTAATTTTTTACCTGATAATTTATATAGTAGTTAGATCTATGCTGGTTTTCAAAAATGTCATCGTCGTTTCAGACTATATATGTTATGTTATGTTATGGAA
>DWHQ01001896.1:0-10117 GCA_018247955.1 Eurytides marcellus marcellus | reverse complement strand
TCTAATCGATATCCGATCGAGTTTTTTTTCCAACATTTTTTGCAAAATAACGATGCTTTGTGAAGTTACGTGAAGAAATTTATGTGAAGGACAGAGTGTATTTCTTCGATAGCCCAACGATTGCCGAGATGGAACAGTTTTGTCGTTCCGCGAATTAGGTAGAATTGTAGGTACATACTGTATAGTTTACTCTTTAATTTTACTGAATCAGTGAAAATAATAATATTTTTTTTTATTTTTTGGCGTATGTTATACAGCGTTACTACGGTTCTTAAATATTGTGAATGGACTCGTAATAATGAGGCCAAGGCCCCATTTAAACTCCTTTCGGCTTTATGGGTAGTTTTGTAACACCCTATAGAGCCGCATAGGTCAAAACTGCAATCGATATAAGATTTCACAGAAATGTTAAATGTATGTAATGTCTATGTGACTGGAAGAAGCAGGTGTGATGAATGATTATAATTTCATATGATTTTTACATGCTACTCATGAAATGTCACATGCCTACAGCGTAATTAGCGGGACTTAATATTAATAAAACAAAATTAAAGAGGAAAACTTTATTTGAAGGTGTGTTGTGATAAAAATTTAAATATTTAATTTCAAGAATTATTCCACACTAATAAATAGACCAGGACGTTTTGGAAATCTGAAAAAATAAAATGCATATCGTGTTAAAGTAAGAAAAGTAACACACAATATCGCTCTGTATTCAAATAATCCTGTTTTGATTTTATGTAAGACCAATTACATGTAAATTTCTTAGAAATAGCGATCGCTTAGTGATCGAAATCGACCAAGGTGGCTTTTTTGAGAGTCCTATTTAGTAATTAAATAAAATAGTTTTTGGCTATGACATTTATGATATGACAAATAAAGTGTTTGACATTAGTAGTTTAAAGGAATCAATTAACGAATTAGCTTATCTTAGTTAATATATATTTTATGAATAACATAAAAAATAATGTCCACAAAACTATAACTATAAACTATTACTCTGCCAAATTTCATTCTCCTCCGCGAGCGCAAAAGGCTGTAAAAGGGGTCCAAAGTTTTTTCTTCACGTATTAATATATAGTAGATATTATAAACCAGTCATAATATATATTATAAAGTATACGTATCGACAAATATTACTATAGACTATTTACTATTCGCTTGAAACAATTTAAGGCTTCGTTAGTACTGGTCAATGGGTCTTGTATCAAAGAACCTTTATATTCTATATAAAGAAAAATAATCTTACCGATATAGAATAAAATAGAAGGGCAACGTATTTCAAAATTTTAATAATTTTATAAATAATTCTATAACTACACTGTAATATTGCAGTACGTAATCTGTGGAAACTTATTCACCTACAAATCCAGTTTAGCTATGCATTATTACAAAAGCCATCATATATACTTATTAATTTTACAAACACTAAGGCAATTATAGAAAAAATGCTGTTTTTATGTCTGTGTATAAGAATAAAATAAATAAAAAGCAATCTATTATTTTTCTATGATTGAAATAATTTTCTTCGTCATAGTAACTACCATACAGAACAACAAACGAAAAAAATTAGAATATTTCTCAATACAGCGTAATCAAGCCGAAAAGTATTACTAACTACCTAATTTTTAGCAGTCATGCGTTGGCCTCAGTAGAACGGAAAGGTTTTTCACCTGATAATAGATGTCTTCACTCACCGCGGACGACTGACGTGTCATTGCGGGATACCTTTGTGGGCAGCACTACATCGTGGAACTCACCAGAGTGAAGTAATTTATTGTCTGAATTATTAGTACTTTGTTCCTCAACATTTTCAAAAGGCGTTACTACGTCTAATTCATCAGAAGAGACCTCAGTTGTGGCTTCATCTTTTTTGCCTGAAGTTAACATTAAATCCAGACTTTCAGTCTGTTTTTCCTCAACAGTGCCTTTAGATAAAACATCATCGCTATCATTATCCTGAATGGATTTGGATTCCGAAGATAATTCGACATCTACACTTCTTCTTGCTTCATTTACATCATCATTTGTCAAAACTTCTTTTACTGAATCGTGTTCTTCGCTTAAACGAGTGCTGTTGTTGCTAGGCGGGGAAACAGATTGGATTGCGTCTTCCCTTTTCAGTTGCTTCCTACGCTCACTTTTGTCGTAGCCCAACGGATGTAAATTAGTGGAAGTGGGTGGGCTTCCATCTAATGATAGTTCAACGGATGTCAGCATACTTTCATCTCGACTCAAAAAATGACCACCTTCGGGCACAATATGTATGTTTAAAACAGTTTTATTTCTAGCTGGATCTGGATCAACTTCGAAAGAAGCAGAAGGGTCATCCGAATCCGCTAAAGATGTACTAGAAATGGTTTTGTTGCGATTCAATCGGTTCCTAACCAAAAATCCTCTGATATGAGCTTGTATAACAGTAGCTGCACTGGATAGTGTAGAAGAGTCGTCAGTAGATAGAGATAGAGATTTTTCCTCGTTAACTGTTTGTAAAACTGTGTCCATACGGCTTATTCCATGGATGCGTTTATCTGTTTTCATAATTTGAGTTTGATTCGCATAACCCATTGTATCCTGTAATATTTGCATGAATATATCTTTTGCGGTATCTGGTCAAAGTGGTAAAGGGGGGTATGATGGGACTATAAAATGAAAAGATCCGTAAATATTTTTAACCTTTAAAATGTAGATATCACCGAAACTACTTTAAAACCTTGGTATAGCAAAGTTTAATAAATTCGTCACTATTCCCTAAAAAACTTTCATACAACGACTAAAGTAAATGCTGCTGTTGTGGTTGATTAAATAAAATCATTTCACCCCACAAGTTTGACACCGAAAGATTTAATGAAGGTAAATAGGTGAAGTACGATTTATCTAAAGACTTAGTGACTTAGGTATGTACTATCCTAGATATTTTGAAGAATCAGTCTACTACGTATGGTTACACTTTGACAAAAACAGAAGAGAAGCAGTGAATGAGGCAATTATTGTAGGTGCAATATCGGATATAATAGCCTGTAGTAAAAATACCTTCAGGTCGCTTTCGTGGTCGAATATATTGAATTCTATGTTTGTCGAATCATCAAAGCTTGAAGTTTTAGTTCTGAAAAGAAAATTGCGGAATACTTTCTGAATTGTTATGGCAGCCGTTTCCAAATCCATCGTCCTTGAACTTTTTGAATTAACTGTTTCGGATTTTTCAGATTTAATAGCATCCATTTCATAAGAAGTATCCATTGCATCATCTATATTTTCAGTTTTATTCAAGTCATTTGCATCATTTAAATTCTCTTGATTATTTCGTTCGTACTCAATATTTATTATCAACGGTTTATCAGTAATTATATCATTATCATTGTTTGATTTTATTTCATCCTTATCGTCTAAGTTCTCCACATGGGTACGTGTTTCTAAATCTGGTGTATCTATTTTTGTCAAAGCAAATTCATTTGTCGGAGGATTTTCTATTCGATCAACATTTTTAGGCAGCAATTCAAACTCCTTCTCTTCTGTAGCGTGACTCCGTATTACAACATTGTTATCCCCATTGCTCTCTTCATTTGCACTTCCCTTATCTTCATCAACATTTATTTCATTTTGTGGTTTTTTATTGGCTTCCTTGACTTGTGTGCGTTCAAGCACTGTGTTTTCTTGGTCGATTTCTTTTGAATTGGTCGCTATGACTGGTTTATGTTTTTCCAAAGTTTCTATCTCAATATGATCGTTAATAATGTTTTCAGCTACATTTTCTGTGGGTTTCAAATATTCTACATCCTCACGTTTACCTTTAAGTTCGTTTTCAGATTCACATTTTATAATATCTATTGACTTATTTTTATCAATTGTATCCTCTTCAAAACTTTTAAAAGCGTTACATTCTTCTTTAATTTTCTTTTGATCATTTTCGTCATTGCCAGCATGTTGTTCCTCAATTTCTATGTGATCGATCTTATCAGTACTAAACGTTTGTTCTTTCGCTTCTTTTCCGTTATCTTCATCACCAATAACGGTTTTTTGTTCGTTTCCGATTTTTTCACTTTCGTCACTAGTGCAAGTTTCATTATTCAGAACTATTTTTTTATTAATGTATTGTTCGAGAAAATTAGGATCTTTACTTTCAAAGACAGTACCAGAGTTATTGACATCCATTTTGCCAGTAAGTTCATCAATTTCTTCTTCTTCATGTTTACCAATGTCTATTTTTAATGGTATATCCTTATTATTTATGTGATTATCATCATATTTATTAGATTGATTCTGCAAACATTCTTGCAGACTTACTTTTTCAGCAGTCTTCTCCCTATCATGGACATCACTCGAGCAAATCTCGGTTATCATATTAAACGTATCTGTTTTTTTTAATGGCTCCTCTTTGTTAGCTTCATCGGTTACAATTGCAACGGTACTTACAATCTGTGCTTCTTCACTAATATCTATACGGGGCACAATCTGCTCATTACTAATTGAATCGTTATTTAAGTCTTCATCTGTATGATCGTCGGAATTTACTTTATGCTCACTATTATCCCTGAACTTATCCACATCAGTTTCTTGATCTTCGTTAATTTTTGTTTCTATTACTGTCGCGTTAATAATATCTTCCATTTTCGATTTCAAATTACTATTCTGAGCATTTTCCTCTTCTATTATCGTTTCATTTATGGCAAGGCTCTCGGTCTCATAGCATTTTTTCTCTGGTGTTTGCATTAATTCTCCGGTTTGTTTTAATATTTGCATGTCATTATCATACTTTTGATGTCTTTTTTCTGCCCTTTGTTTAACTATATTACTAGCTTTAGCGATTTTTTGTTCCAAAGTTAAACACTTTTTTGGTGCTATAACATAAAAAAATGTACCCTTATAATGTGTATTGTGTGTGCGATTTATCTACTATATTTATTCTCATTTTTTTTTCACTTAGTTCACATAATGCCATAAGCTTACGTATTACATTACTAATGTTCAGGCTGTTCTCCAACCTATTACATATATTTAAAAAAACGACAAAACCGTTATGTTCGATTGTATATACATATACAGTGTTGTATATCGACGCTTGAATGCAAAATCGTAGTAAATGACACATTTAGTACATGCTGGTTACTACGTTTATGCTTTCTAGCGTCAATATGTATATAAAATCTAACATAAGTCATGCATTTAATAATTAAAAATAAGGATTTGAATCTCTTTGTTTGGATGTGATTTTAAGATTCACGAGTATTTCAAAATACAGGTTCTTACTTCTGAATAGACGGTACTCTTACGCGTACTCTTACGTCTGAATAGACGGTAACGCGTTTCATATTACGCGATTTCCTGTCCCTCGTATAACACGTGTTTTCCCACGTTATATTTCTGTACTGTGAACTTTATAATGATTTGTACAGATCATATTTAATTTCACCTAATTTTGCACATTGTGTCAATTGTGTTCTTCTCAAATTAAATTATGTGTTCCTAACTTGAATTGTAAGAAAATTGATTATAAATGCCTACTAAAAGGTGCAAATTTAATTTTTAATTAAAATATTTATAGGAATATTTAAACGTAACGTGTTATACGGGGTCATACGAGCGCGTTTTAGGACTATGTTCGTACGCGTTTTCCTATGACGCAGAACTAATCTACCGTGTTATAATGATTAATGTGGGGAGATTACTGTATTTGTATTGTATTAACTGGTTGGAGAAAGAATTTGAGCTCTAGATAGGTATTGCTTTCCTAATTACTATCGATTTCTAATCAATTTATCAATTGAGAAACTCAATTAGAACGTAAACTATTGTCCCATAGAAACATTCCATAAGTAAATATATATAATCATGTTCAATTAACTTGAAATTATACACGCCAGACTAAGAAACTGTACGGATTTTAGTGTATATTGTCTCAAAAAAAATATTTTAATATTACTTACGATCGCCATCCCTTAAATCTAATAATTTTTTCATGTGCTGCGCACAAAATTCGTAGACTTCGCTTGGATTGTTCCTTAAGATTTCCTTTGTTAGCCCCTCCATTAGTTCGACTAATCCTGGAGGCATTTTGGGTACAGGCGGGGCGGTTACATAAGATCTCGAAACGCAAAGTTTCATGTTCTATAATTTTTAATGCGAAGTAAAATTTATTACGTAACTAAATATTTTGCGTATCGCTAAACAAATCGAGCGCTTTGTCTCAACACTTACTGTTAACTTTACAAGCGCGCTTGACAACTTCGCCGAGCAGAGTGAACACTTGACTACGGGTGGGCTAAAGTCGATACGAGTAATGTTTGCAAGTGGTTGCTATAGCAATGAGCCAAACTTGAACTTGAAAGCTGGTCTGTATCGACCCGACTCAAGTTCATCGTACCCAACATTGACGGTACGAAGCGGTCGACTCAACTGCGAGGCGGGCTGAGTGAAGGCCGTTTCAACAACAATAAGTCAAATTACCTTACTTGTAGACATGCGTTTGTTTTTTATTATTTTAAACAGATTCGTGTTACAAGTGTTATCAAAAGTTCAGTTGTATTCCCCCTTACAGAGTACAAGACATGTTACAACATTAGTAATACAAATAACAGAGGGTTAACATCCTAGTTTTTAGTAAATAAAATATATATAATCGTAATGATTAGCACTACCTAAGCGTGGAAGATATCGTAGGCATTACATCGGGGTGTAGGCCTCGTGATGGAAATGAGAAACTAAAGTGACGTGATAGTTGCCGTGTATTTGGGCAGCGCAGCAAGGCCAGGGTACGAGACGAGACGAAGCCATCGCAGGCGCCCGCGCTTGCACACAAACAATCCAATTCATGTGAATCAACTTTTTTATTTTCATACTGTGTTCTATAATAGTAATTTATATATAAGATCATATATTTAATTTTTGCAATGTTAATACATTATACATAACAAACATCTTCATAGTGTACATACATACATCGCGGTAGCGCTGCTTGCGGCGCGATTCGGCGACGCTCCGCCGGTGATGATAGAAAAATTAATGGCTACAGTAATATCATACAAATTAATGACTATTCCCTTACAAATTATCATAACTACCTTTAGCATTGTTCTACTCCAATATGATCAAATGAACGTTTCCACCGAGCCGTATGCGTGTTATTAGTGTATCCAGTTCGCTCCGACTGATTCGACCTACTATCGCGTGCCACTCCCGCAGCTATGTATAAAAATCATCGTCCGCTATAATTTTATAATAAATAAATGCCTATTTACACTATGTAACTATACAAAATGATAGTACGACGAAATTACATTTTTGAATCCAGCATCTAATTTTTTTTAAATGAAGATCTCGTATAGAACAATCTACTCGCGGGTCCCGCGACGCCCGCTCGAGTCCTTGCCGAATACGGGACCCGCGTACTAAAATAGTACATCTTGCAATTTATCTATCTTTTTTTTTGTACAATCATATTCAGCCGAAAGCTGGGTGCCCGATTATTACAAATATCGGTGATTCAAAATGCTATACAATCGATCATGCATCAATAATACATACATTTTTTCTTTTTTTTTTTTAACTTATTTAAACAATTTAACAATGTTGGAAAATCCTAAAGTAATGTATCATTAACCTATGTAAACATATAAAATACTAGTACAATGATAATGATAGTGCATTCGGGGCGCGGATACTTCGAGAGTGTCGGATTGCAAAGATAGAGGGCGCGAGCGAGCGAACCGACGGACAACAGTAGATAGTGGGTTGCCACCTTTTTGTGTCGTAACATTTAATGGAATACAGCATAAGGGGAAGCCGGGGACACAAGGAAATACGCATGAATTTCACTAACGAATATTTATCCTAATACACTATGAGCGAGAGAACATGCTTGCAACTGCACTTCATATGTCTGTTCCGACATATCATTCCGCATAAACATCTAGTATAAAGAAATGTATAAAATTAAAAATATAGCATCTTTCATATATTTCTCTCAACACTATAAAGTTTAGTATAAATATAACCAACTGTGACTTTACACATTTTATTATAAACGCCCACAAACCAGAGTAACCAATTTTCAATGAACATGTTGCTTCCTAATAAGACAATTGTCAAAAATTATAATTCTAATTTCAATAAAGACACTTTCCATTCCTTACAAATCGGACACAAAAAAAATGCAAGGTACTACGGTACCGGGTGGCAACCCAAAAATCGGTGCAAATGCCCGAACGAACAAATCATTAGAGATGTAAAAAATTAATAACGTCGTTAACGAAAAATGTAATTGAATAGACAGTAAGAATGGATGCGTAACCGTAAAGTAAAGTCGGGGCATTTATCCTAGCGAGTGGAGGGAAGTAGGGGAGCATCACTTGGCGATAGCGCCGGCCTGTTGCCGCTTGTGGCTTATTTCAAGTTCCCCCAGCTTTTTCCACAGCTCGTCGCGCTCCTTCTCGCGTTTCTTCTCTCTGCAAATGTCATGAGAACAACTGAAATAACTTCCCTTCGATGCGGCAGAAAGATTTAGGCCGACTGTTCATATTAGGCCTTGCCTTGTATAAACGCCACAAATAAATATTTTTTTTAATGGATCGATGGTAAGCGATCACCGCCGCCCATGGACACTGGCAACAGGATAGAAATTGCAAATGCGTTGCCAGCCTTTAAAGGGGGAGTTTTGTAAAGGGGAGAAGTTGAAATTTTTTAGGAGGAGAAGGAGAGGGAGACATAGGGCGAAGGGAAGGGATGGAGGCACAGGTAGGTAGAGGAGTGGAGGAGCGAGGTGAGGGGGTTGGGCCACCGCCCACCTCACTCACTGGACGAAACACGAACGCAATAACACTTCCATTTTACGCCGATTTTCTGTGAGGTCATAGTCTTGACAATAAGTTGTGTGCAAAATAAAATTCTTAAAAAGAAAGATTAGTTTGTAGTAATCCCAAATAATTTGGTTCGGGCGATGTGATCGATCGATCGATTTTTCTTACATTACCAAAAAGCTATTAACTAATATCTAATATCTGTAAGTTATAGAAATACTATCTTCAACTTGGAATCGAACCCAAACCCCAAGACGCCGAGGCCAATTGTTTTGCCACACCGCCAAATGGGTATCTTTCTCATTATGCTTGAAAGTCAAAGTCATATAAATTTAATTAAAAAGATTCATGGAAGTATACAACTCACAAAGAGAAATAAATCTAAGTGAATGAAGTTTCAAATTTAACATAATAAATGTTCTATGTGATTTTTATCAATTGTAAAAGATTGTTAGCAAACTTTCCTCGTGTCCAAACATCTTTGTATTACCAAAACCAAATTGCATATCATTTCTAATTATATTACATTGTATAATGTATATTTTAATTAAAAATTCATCTTTCATTATATATGTAATAAAACATTAAAAAAAATTAAAAATTGTTACTTACTTTTGCCTTTCCGCCTTATAGCTAGCGGTGAGCTCATCAAACAGCTTGGAGTTCATCTCCATGAAAGTCTTGAGCACGTTGTAGACGAGCGCCACGATGGTTTGGTTCCAGTGCTCCTTGCTGATTCGGTACAGGGCGGGGAACATTATGGGCATTATCACCTGATTGTTCTCCTCCATCAGGGACAGAATGTATTCGTTGTTCCAAAAGTATAACGCCCTTTCGGCCACCTGAAATTGTTCCCATTTCACATTAACATATTTATACATGTACAAATGGAAAAGCGAGCATTGATCAAGACAACTACTTAGGCTTAAATGTAAAATCAGAAACGAAAATCATGCGTGGGTGATGTAGAACTTTCTTTCGTTTTGTTATTATTTGTTTAGTTAAAATTTGTTTGCCTAATCATAGATGAATCCCAGTACTTATTAAATCATTGCTTAGCAAATTCAATGTAGTGTTCTTCCATGATTACCTTAACAGTTTTATTAACCAAACTTAACCTACTCACTTGAACTAAATAAACTTGACCAAATGTTTTGTGATCTAATGCAAATAATAAGACTAATTCTTATAAGAATAAATTTATCAATTAGAATTATAATAGCTTGTAACATATTCAAGTTATATCTTATCTTAATCTTTCTAAACACAAAAATTGCCATATTTAAAATAATTTAATATTTTTAATTATAATGACGATAAATTAT
>DWHQ01001895.1:0-10118 GCA_018247955.1 Eurytides marcellus marcellus | reverse complement strand
AGAAACAACAACACAAAGTCATTGCCCTCCGCGGGATTCGAACCCACGACCTCCGATTTGTAAAGCGCGGGCCTATATCACTAGGCCACGGAGACAGTTAGCAGTTCGTTTGGTGTATTACAATTATGAAATTTTAGTTTTCTTCACAGTTAAGAATTTTTGTCGTTATTTTTAAATGTTCTCAACAACCATTTGTCCTCGACACAATTTCTGATTTATAATATTGGTAATCATTATACAATATATAAAAATTTAAATCGGAAACGTGTACAATAAATAAAATTAACAAAACTTTAACGAATGCGTATAGCATTTAAACATTATTATTGATGGGTATTATTGATTAATGGGTGTGTGTCTAAGCATTGTATGCATATGAACGAGCTGAGAACGCGACGAACAATGATTAAAACTAACACTCGCCCGCACCGTCATGCATAAACCTGTTTCATCTCTAATCGTAGTGTATTTTCCATTTTACCTAATTACAAGCGCCTGTAAAAATTCGTGAAATGTATTTATTTATACATAATTCTGAGGAATTTTCCCAGCAACATGTACAATTTATTTGTTATATCATTTGGTTAACCCCGAAACAAAATTATTGATTACGAATATAATTTACTTATTAGAACATTACATTTACTGTGATTTATGTAAAATGAAGTGTATCGAAATAAGAGTGAACAAACTCATTCATTTTAAGAACACCATTATGTTGGGTTTTATTATAATAACAAAATAGAGTTCACTTTAAACCTCGTGTGAAGTGTCAAAAACATTATAAACAGCAGAACGCTATTAATAGGGTTTATTCTCAAAACTAGTAATATAATATAATATTACGTACATATTATTATTCTCTCATAGCATACACCCGTTTATAAATATACGAATTGAAATTACGATATAAATAAATAATAATATGAAAAGTTTGTCAATACAACGCGACTCTACAGTTTTCACTGCAACACGTGATGCCAGCAGCAAAACAAGATAACTCCGTCATAGCCCCGCTGTCACACTCGTTAATACTTCGAGGGCCTAATTGACCACTGGAGATGGCACTTGCGAGGCAATTTCTCTGATTACAGGCTGGACGCGCCCCCGTTTCTAAAGTGAAATCGCTTCCAAAGTGACGCTGTTTGGGACAGATTATATTATATTGTCTATTGTGTGATTACAGAGAATTAGAGTGAATTGAATTAAGACAATGATCTGTATGGACACGGTGATGTACGCAAACAAGAGAAAGAAGACAATGTAAATAAAGGAGGATAAAAAAGATAAAATTATAAAATTCCACAAATGCCAAATGTTTGATTCAGAAAAGATTTTTGTGATTGTTACTTGAGAATGGATTATAATATACCAAAACCGCTAAAGGTGAAGGTTGATTACGTATTATTGTTAAATTCCTAAAAAGTCTTTGGTACATGATTATTCTTTTATTTAATTCTAGCTATTGTTATGGCGACAGTTCTTATGTTACGGAAAATTCTTGAGTTTTATATAAATAATGAAAATAAAGTCAGACGTCTATAAAAGGCCGCGTGGGCGGTTGTACAACGCGTCAAACCAGCGTCGAGCATCGGGGAACGATTGGAAACGGATGTACCTAGTGCATGAATAATTCAAAGAGTACGCGTCGCCCGTAGGATAATCGCTTTCAATTCTGTTTGTTAGTCAAATAAGTCATTGTACGAGTAAGCATTCGATATCAGCCTCAAGAATTGACAATGTTAACATATTTTAAGAAAAAAATTAAGGAACGTCATTCAAAATTCAAAAAGGTACACGACTTAGAAAGTGATTTTAAATTTAGAGTTACGACATTCGTTCCGAGTAATGAGAATTCGTTTTTGAAAGTTCGTTTGCTACTATAAACTTTTTTCTTTTTTTGAAGTTTATTAGTAAAAGATATGTTAAAGACAAATAGGATTCTGACATATTTTCATCCATTTATGATCACACCACAGTTAAGAGATTTGGCAGTGTTGCTGTAAGATATAATTTTTATTGTTTGTTTAAGTTTACTATTGTACATACAATGAAGAAGGGTAGAAAATATTACATTACACATGTAATGTAATATTTTCTACCCTTCTTCATTGAATACCGATTTTTCGGTCAATCGATAATGTGAACTATGGAAGTGAGGGCGCTCATGGCGACAGCACCTTAATATATCTTGCGGAGATGACAGCTTTATGTAATGGATCTATTGACATTCGGTCAGCAAAATATTTTTAAGAAATAAGATTACAGTGACACTAATAAGGTATACAAATACCTTAAGTTAAGGTTGGTTTATTTATCTAAACCAGTGATCGCTTAGTGGTCGAAATCGGCCTTCTTGAGAGGAGGCTTTCTTGAGAGTCTTCTTTAGTAATTAAATCTTATAGTTTTTTTGACTATGACACTTATGACTTGACAAATAAATTGTTTGACATTAGTAGTATAAACGTAAACAATGAACAAATTAGCTTATCTAATTTAACATATATTTTATGAATAACATAAAAAATATCTCTGCCAAATTTCATTCTCCTCCGCGAGGGCAATAGGCTGTAAAAGGGGTCCAAAGATTTCTCTTCACGTATTAATATATAGATTTGTGTGTAAATAAGAAAGGGAAACGTACATTTGTATCCGATGATGATGAATTTTTTTTATGAGATAAAGTGAGGAGCCTCGTAATTCGTACACCTGATGGTAAGGAAAACTCCTGCCTATTGCAATACAGTGAACAGGAACAGTGGTGTTGTTGGAAAAGCCTAGATCTGGAACAATTATCTGTAATTCGTGCAAATATTTGTTCCATCTAGGAATCATCAAATTCGTGGAAACTAGCATTTCCACGAATTCGGTGATCCGATGAAGATTTATAGAGCCGCATAGGCTAAGAGCATCAACATCAGTCAAGATAAAAAAAGATAAGCTAGGAGTCAAACACTTCCGGAAGGAATACAACAACTTCCGTTGAGGATTGGGTCAGATTGCCAATTCGCAACGGGAGTAACCTAACCTCGTTGCATATCTTTAAACATTAGGCCTTTCCTCATTAGTGGGACTTATACATACATATGTCATGTCATAAAGTCTGTACTTATTTGAATTTATATCATAATAACACTATTTTCATCCAAATATTTGGAGATAGTTAAAATTGGAGTTTATAAATTTTCTGCAATGTAATATTTTTGGGCATTATATGATAAAACGAAAGACAACTGACAGCTGGTGACAATTATAAGTATTTATGTAGAATGTGTTCAAAGGAAATATTTAACTATATAAATATTCTTTCTATTCAGATACCTCAACGTCAGTGCCTTTTAAGCTAGCCTTATGAGAGACTACATTTACAAGCTTCTTTTAATAACCAATGATGTTTGCTGTATAAAATAATTATAGAAAGTCAATGTCGTCTGCTTATTTTTTCAACGTTCATCGTGAATCAAGAATGTATATTCGCAAATTTGAGAGCCCCCGTTTTAAAATTAATGAACCAATAACTATCTATACATAAATACGATTGAGACCGATGTACAAAGTCAGTTGTTTCACGGACAGTTTCACAGACGAAGTATGTCCAGCGATGGCGTATACATCCTTACTTTTTTAAATATATATCAATAATTTAAACATAAATAATTTAATCAATTTCACAAAGTCCGCACAACGAGGTACACAAAGTATAATAAGTATATATATACAAAACATAGAGTAATAAGCTGTATTACATTCAGCGTTTGTACAATAAAAACGTCAAGAGCAAAGTTGCAAATTGCATCGCCAAGTATAACGTACATGACATATTCTGATTACATTCTCTAGCAATGCAGTACCTTCGGGGATTCTATTGCACTCGCAGGAGTACAATGAAATCGCAAAGCTTGCTCTGTGTCGGCTGTCAGAATTGTTGTGTCGTATTGCGTCCAGACTTCCCAGTTGATTTTAATTTAACCGGTTTGAGTTTAACTCTTACGTTTATTTATACCTACTCACTACCTACCTACCTACTACTCATAATTACGATACAGCGTAACGTCATTACGTTACGTTGTATGTACCAATATTTTTAAGTGTTATGATGGTGATATATTGCAAAAAATTAAAAAAAATTGGAGTTAAAATTCTTTAGAAAGATAAAAAGTGTCAGGAAAAATGTTTCACCTTTATTAAATTCAAGCAAATATTTCAGTTAATCGTAAACAAACTATTCTTAAAATACTATTAACCGCAATCGATGCGTCTTCTTCGCGGCCTGTAGAATATTTCGTGAATTTAAAGTACACAGCTCTATTATTTGAACGATGTGTTTGCTTACAATATTAGCAACTTCAAAAGGTCAGTCCGGGTAAGCAAAGTGGCCATAAAGCCAGCTCTAACTATTAAGCACCCACATACGGACTTAATTTGTATCCAAAGAAAACTAGTAATTTATATGGCTGCGCATTACCCCAATCGCACGTACCCTTTATCTGTTTTATAAGTATATTCGAAGTCGGTATTTAACTGATTAGAGTTAAAGTTCAGATTTGCGTGTTACCGACTCGGTTGGTTTAATTTCAGAATTGTTCTAGTCCGCTGTCCCCTTACGCTCTACTGAACTTCGGGTCTGGGTGCTTAATTACGTGATAGCATTGGTCCATTACAGTGGCACTCTCCCCAAAGTGTTTTTGTTCGGTAAGCATACACCTTCGAACGGAACAATAAGTAATGCTTTAACAATATCAGTATTGTTTTACCGGCGGATTTACTCGTACTTCGATTTCGTGGCGTGTGTTTAATTTTTCTTAAAAAGAAATAGTCTCCATTTCATTCTCTATGCCACAAGCAATTTTTAAAATAAAAATCATACCCATCAGTTGCTTTTTTGTTGCCCGAATAGGATAGGAATTTAATAAACCAACAAAAACATTATTTCTTATATTAATACGGTTAAAATTGTTTTGTTTTGCATTTAGTTCGTTACCCTGTACAATGGAAATGGCGACATATTGTTCTAATGTTCGATGGTTATTTCTATAATGACCGTTAGCCGGCTTGAGATTATGAGGTGGTTATGTAGGTATAGTTTGCCGGTATAGTATGTCATGTAACGTTAGCCATCTTTCACTAATTCTCCCTAACAGAACTCTGGACAGCTTAAAGAAAGTTTTGAGACTAACTTCTTTCTCTATCTAACTCACAAGTAGTTGATAACTTCTATATCTCTACATATATACAGATAAATATCGCATACATATATTACAATATTGCATACAATGAAATGAGGTTAAAATAATTTATATTTATTATAGCCAATTTGATACAAATATCAATATCACTATAAAAAATACCACATTGGGCGGGAAACTTTACTGATGTATGTTTATGTGACATAATTGATTTGATGTCTCACATCTTTGACATCTCATCATGTCTGACATCAAATCAAACTCTTGATTAAAAAACATCAAAATCGTACTCTTGAGTTGAAGTTATGAATACCAGGTTACCCTTAATAACTTTATAAAACCTGATGTTAGAACAATATCGAAGCCATCAATATTAAGAAAAAAGGTGGGGACGATAGAGCTTACAAAGTCACGGCTAAAATGATGTAGAATAACAATGCAACTATATAATATGAAAAGGGTTTTTTAAGAAATAAAATGACGAAACGAGCAAGTTTGCCTAATAGCCCACACATGACACATTTGTACATGACAACATGTGCCACACAGTTTAGAGCCGTAAGACGTCAAAAGTGGCTCTGTTTTCACAGCCCAGGAATATGATGAAATGCCCAGTAATTACGCTAGCAGCCCCACGAGTTGAGATGTAAAAATGACGATTCATGAGTGCTTGTAAAGGCCTATTTCAATGAATATATATTGATTTGATTTGAAAAACATTTCCCATCAAACTGGAGTACACTACTCCTTGGCAGTACAGTACTAAAATCCTTAAGTATCTAAAATATGCTAACACCTAAACGTTTTAAGATATAAATATACTATAGCCGCTATTTGATTTAAATAATGAAAATATAATATGGCATACGAGAGTCGTATATAAAAGGATATAGCGAGACCGAGTTCGGTTTGAAAATGGGACAGGAACAATCACGGAGGATTGTAGAGGAATTCCATTCATGCCACATACAATCGGAAGAAGACCAGAAGCCAGTCCCCTGATGTTACTCCAAATTGTCCCTGTCCCGTCTGCATTAGTATGGCTGGCGGGGGTTAGGAAGATCTTTTTAAGATGGCCGCTACCGGTGGATAGGGTACGCGCGAATGACGTTTGCTTAAGCTTAAGCTGCCCTGAGATTAGCTGCGGAGCTGAACGTTGATCCCGACCATCTGGAAGTTAGGACAAGGAGTGGCGTAGGAAACTTTACATGAATTTACCAGTAATTTTTTGTGTTTACGAAAATACTACACATTATTAAAAAAATACTAAATTTTCAGATTATATCTCGTTTCAATTTAGTTGTTGTTAACTTTTAACCTATGCTTCCGTCAATTTTTCGGTTATATATTTTCCTCCAATCTATGCAATATTTGCTATTCGATTGTTTTAATGAACATATAATATATTTTTACATAGTTTGATCAACTAAAGTGACAATAAAAATGAAACATTATTCGAGTTACATCTAATAAATACCACAATAATATTGTTGTTAGATTTTTTTCTCTGCTACTGAATTATCACTTAAGACGGGCTTTGGCGCTACTTTTTGGTATTAAAAAAGATTTCAGATGAATACACGACAAATTTGCGACGCGAAAAAAAAAAATTATAATAGATTTGAATTTATCAATAGAAAAAATTAAAATTAAACTCCATACAACCTTTTCTATTGTTGCTATGATGTTCCACACGAAGAAAAGAAAATTTGTTTTAAATGGCAACTCCACATCTTCAGGGATAGCGAAAACTTCATTGATCCACAGTTTATCGGTGTCATGTACAGGGCAAAGTTGTCCTGATTGCCTCCAGGGGACTGTATCCTACAATTTACCACACAGACATACTTAAGTTCTGGAGAACAAAACCATAATTAACCATAATTAACAGCTTTGTAGTACTTCTCGATATTTTACTTCGCTATTAATTTATACAAATTACTCTTAAATTCGTTTTCATTCAAATTATTTTACGGGAATGAAACAATCATTGATGTTGCAAATTAATTCATAACAACCCTTTGGAATAGAATTCCCCGGCATAGACGCATTTGGATTTTAACGTACTATTGTTTTATTGATTAAATTTAATTATCGTTTAAAGAAACAGAATTAAAACCTATTACGACTTTCGTGTGACAATGTTGGATTTAATAAAGGAAGCCCATTAGACATTCATTGGATTGGCGTCCCTTGAGCCGTGACGGTGAGAAATGGGGCGAGGATTAAAAGAATTTCCTTACAATTAATTGCGCCTAAATTGCTCTGGTGATTGATTGGTATAAAAAGAAACTAGCTATCACTGTTTACTTCCTTTCGTTTAAACGTAATTTGTGTCGAATTACGGAATAACGATGATTTGTCGTTAATAAATAATGTTTGCATTTCGACAGTACAGTTATACATTGAAAAAGCTTCTATTAACTATAAGAGCCTATTCTTAGCTTTGTAAAAATAATTGGTATTTCTCAAAGCAAGACTAGTTTAAAACATTAAGTTTAACTAACAGCCTATGTATGTCCCACTGATGGGCACAGGCCTCCTCTATATAGAGGAAATAAGGCCACAGACCGCCACATGGCCCCACTGCGGATTGGCGGACGTCTCATTTTAAAGATTTTTTTTATTGTTTCTTAAGCATACAGGTTTCCGCACGATGTTTTAAAACATTAGATTATATAATAATGTTTATAAATTGAATGTGTTTATCCATTATTCGCTGATGCCCTGATTATAGATATTTAATGCGTTTTGCCTTCAATGAAAAGTTTTGTTTTAGTTCACACTAAATCTGAAAAATTTATTCTTGTAAGACAATGGGATTTGAACTTATGCGAACATTTTTGAAGTAGAGCATTCCAGCCAATAGCGAAACCATAATATATTGTAATTGAATAGAAGCGAATTGTAAGTATGACTACAGATCGTTGAAAAAATAACAAAATATAATAATTCCAAACCAGATTATCATCACTTGATTATAAAATACTTGTACAGAATCGGTTTTTTTCCAATAAGTGTTGCTCTTTTAAGTACATATGTACCTTTTTCGAGTGAAATTAAGTAAGCGTTTATTTTACGACTAATAGCGCCTGTTTACGCTATTAGATGATAGATTTAAATGTACGACATTGTCTTCATACACTTCTCTGGCAATTTTGAATAGTGCCGCGGTGTATTAAACTTTGTTCCGGTGTCAGCTGCGCACTGACGTGGGTTTAAGTTAATTTCCGACACCCGGGAATCTTAATGGACTTTATTTCCATTCTAGCTCGTAAATATAGAACTTGAGGTACCAACGAATATTTCCCCAAAGTTTGTGCACATCTTGTTGTTTACCCAATTTGGGTAATACTGGGAGCTTGTGTTTATACGATTAACTTTAACATACCAACTATGTAAAATATATTTAAAATCAAAATGTTATTTAATAGAATCAGGCTTGTTTCAAGGATTGGTTGCCAATATCTATCGACAATTTTCAATCTGTCCAGATGAGCATCGTAAGGATCTACGAAAATATATTTTGTTTTAAACCAATAATAAAGACGACTTTGTAATTGATGCAGAGGTATAAAGAAATGTCGAATAAACTAAGAGAACATCTTTTACGAAGCGCATAAAAAAGAATGGAGACATAAGTACTAATAAAGGAACACATTACTGCGAAACTTCGGACTCTCCCACGTTATTGAATCCGACATGCCGCAGCGAAATAAATACTGAAAATAAATTATCCGTTTCCAATAAAAACAACATCCTCGATACGCTTCGTGGAACACGAACTATGTGTAAGGTGAATGGGACCCATAAATGTGAACTCTATGACGTTGTATTTAGGTTATTTATCGAACGTAGACGTGCCGTTGTGGCACGCGACATGTATCTAAAGGGTGTCGGATGATCTTTCGAGACCCATCCTCCGCGCCTAATCGAGCGCGGGCAAACATCGCATTTTCGCCTCGTATGAAAAATATTGGAAGGGCATACGCCGTCGTATTGTTACAGACAGCGGGAAATCGTTCCCACGGCTGAATATGTTTTAATCGACGTATATCATCAATCTTGCATTGAGTGCTGCCATTGTGTCGCGTTATGGAAGGTTTTTATCGCAAACATAGCGTTAATGTTGCTAACTCTCCGCAACATGAATAACCCGAGAAATCTCGAAAGGTTATAGAACAATACAAGCGTCGTATTTTCCGCTTTCATGCGAATTAATCATTTCTATGGTTTTCCGTAGACATCGGAGAAGACATTAATACACTCGATCAAGATGGCGCTTATCTCGCGGCTACTCCAGTTACGGGCATCCTCCATATTTATGAGATAGAAAACGGGCGGATTTGTTACACAAGATGATAAAGTACATACGTTTGTATTTTGACGCAACACGCGTTTAAAAGCTCGTTACAAGCTCTATTAAGATGAGCTGTACAACGCTGTAGTTTGTTCAAAACTATACATTATATTGTAGAGATATGGAACGTATTTGAATTTTCAGTTGGTAAATAAATTCCCTCTTATGGCTGAGAAATGATTAAAAATGGTCAGAAGCGATCCATCAAGCGACAGTCGCTGGTGATACGGAGTGTTCTTTATTTAAAATAAGTTATTCAAACAACCGCCGTGGTAGCTCAGTGTCCGCGCGCTCGCTTTTAATTCAATAGTATATATTGAACAACCTGAGTTCAAATCTTGGTGCCGGCACCGATGAATTTGTTGATTTATAATTAACAATTTTGAGTGCTGATTTACCACGTGCTTGATGGTGAAAGACAACATCGTGAGGAAACCTGGATATTTAAGAAACAATAAAACAATTCTTAATATGTGAAGTCCGCCAATCCGCAGTAGGGCCGCGTGGCGGTCTGTGCTCTTATACCCTCTGTATAGAGGAGGCCTGTGCCCAGCAGTGGGACATATATAGGC
>DWHQ01001894.1:0-10119 GCA_018247955.1 Eurytides marcellus marcellus | reverse complement strand
TAGTATAGGTATAGATCAATGAATAAACATTTGTATTCGTGTATGTTTTTCAATTTGAATAAATTTATATATAATGAAGTGCTTTCGAACCTATGACGCCTTGAAATATCGAATATCTGTGTCAAGGAGCACACTTAATTGCAATTTAATTAATGTAACACAAAAAACGTGAAACCTTATAACGAATAAAATCACTACATAAAAGTTCTGGTTTTAATTCGACCTGTTTTGCTTTCCTAAAAGGCGGACATAGTTTGCGTGCCAATTACTAAGTTGTAATAACGCTGTGAACGCAATGTTATATTTCGATAATCATCTGTAAATAACTCACAATACCCAGTGAGTTAACAGTTTGCCTTTAAGCGTTTAATAATTTAGTTTGCCAGTGTCTAATTCCGCGTCACCTCCGTCGCCCGCTCGCTCGATTCGGGTGGTGGTAATTTATTTAAGTAATTCTACAAAGTGAGACCGCGCTCGCCGTATTAAAATTTGCCTCGGCAACCGCAAAGTAGACGCTAACACGAAATTAAAGTCGTCGACACTCGAGGGCTCCGTACCGTGGGGTGAAGTTGTGAAATTCCTTCGTCGACTCGAAATTGTCGGATGAGTTTCGCGAGTCAACTCAATTACCGTTTTAATTAAGGCGCCGCTGTGCAACGTGACATTTGTTTGCGTGCGTGAAAGCGATTCTGGCGACCCCGCCACCCCCGCCGAGCCCTCCTGTTAATTGTGCTAATTACTCCCGCAATCGAGCAAGGGTGAGATTGCCTATCGACGGCCTCCCTCGACTTAGTGATACATTGCTTTTAATGTTACGCCGCCACCTAATCGTTCGATCTGTCGAACTTCCGGCGACAACTGATGGATGTGATAAGATTTGAAAATAGAATATTATGTCGGGTATGGGAATTTCGAAATGTTATTCGATGAACGTTTTGGGTTGGAAACTGAGTTCACGTTGTAAAAATAAATCTTATTAAGTATTGAAAACTTTAGGTGAATGACCTAATAATGTGGAATAACATTGTGACAGCAGAAATACGTGTATATAAAGTGATTCAGAGATATTAATATATTTCTTTTAGTTTTAATAGTCTATTTATAAATATTAAAAAAACGGTCAAAATATGTTTATTTCTTGGCGGTTAGTATAAATTGTTGGATTTCTTTAGTATTATATTGTCGATTTTTAATATCAGTATCTTCGAGTTGTGCTAACGAATGTTGTGATAACGTCACGACATCAAAGATGCTAACAGAATTGATTTGAATACCCTACTATCTTACAAGTTATCTTGACTGACGTTGATGCTTTTAGCCTATGCGGCTCTATAAAGCTTCATCGGATCAATATTTTACAACACATCTCACACTTCTACATGACTTCAATGTTTTCTAGACTGTATTAGCTACTGCATCGCTCAGACACAGTAAAGAAACCCGCTACATTCACCATACGACGAAATGAGCCAATTTAAGCAATAACGTCGTATGTCAGCCACGAGTCAATCCGGCATTAGTGCTGTGCGCGGATATCGGCCGTTTGGAACGGTGCACAACACGCACTGTGCGAAGGGCACGTCAGCCCGACAACTCGCGTCAGGCAATTCGGTTATTTGGGGTCGGCCATAAACCGATAGCGGGCGCAGTAAACGCGATCCGGCACTAGCGCCCATAAACTTTACGAGTCACGTAAAAACGCGCTCGAAACTCCGCCGACCCGCTACCATAAATTTATGCTAATGTATTCTTTATTGGAGTTTAATGTGTATTCGGGAATTCCGTCGTTATTTATGTATACGAATGGACCGGTAAAGTTAATTTTAAAGTCGCTCGCGCAGCGCCGATTAATTTTTTTTCCTCCCTCCCGTCTTCGTGTAATGTTTTTGTGGCACCCGTTTCCGTTTGAGGCCCCTTCGCTTCCGATTATCGTTTTTGTTCATTGCGCTCGGGCGGCCAGGTAGCGAACGCACTTGTGCCGATAAAAAGTAACACGGGTCGCTGTTCATTCTCGTTTCATTTTCACGCATTTATTTTGCTTTATTTAATTATATGGCTTAATTTTTCATCATATATTTTTTTTGATTCCAAATTCTGATTTTAAATACCTAGCACAGAAGCAATAAAAAGCGCAAAAGCGTCGCGTGCAAATCGGGGGCAACTTTCAAAAACTATTACTAATAAATATAGTCAAAACTCAATCCGTACATTTCCGAGTGGTGAGGCGAGGGCGGGCGGGCATTTGGTCGGTCGGTCTATTTATCTATTTCCCCCGCTTCCGTCCCCGGGCGTCCGGTTAACCGCCCCCCTTCCGGTTAACCGGGCGGCGGCGAGGCGCGCGCGGCTAAACGGCTCGTCGCGTGACCGCAGACAATAAGCCCGGGCGGCGTTAACAGCGCGCCTGTGTGTTGCCACTTTATATGTTACGTCAGAGCTCCCCGCCCCCGCGCCCGCACCCGCTCCCGCTCCCGCCTCCGCTTTGCTCGGCTCGCTTACTCGCGACACATGTGCGACCTTCGCGCTACTACAGTAGCCGATAAGTCGTGTTGTCGGAGCTTGTAGAAGCTCGCACTTGTTTAGCGCGCCCCCCTCCCGCTACCCTCGGGACCGACTCAATTGCTTTCTTCTTGAGGTCGACCCGCGTAATGGGATAAAGTACAGATTAGCTCTGTTCGTTCCTCTCTCCGTTCGAAAATCGAAAAGGTTCTCGATTTATGTTTACCAACGGAATCTTTTTTTTGCCCCGAATTTTCGAAGAATTAAAAGCTTCGCTTTGAAAGTGAAATGTTTTCAGGAATGTTACAGGGATTTATTTTTTAAGGCAATGGAAGGAACTTTATTTTAGTCCCTTAGATTTTTTGTTTTGTTTTTAATATTTTTCACTGGTCACTATACTTTCTTTCAAGAAAAAAACTTTTTTTAGTTGTTATGTAAAGTTTAAGTGTTTGGTTATTATTAGTTTCATATATTATACTAATTTGAATAAAGCCAACGTGAGCGGTTATTATAAATAAATAAATGTTTCATGTAGAAAGCTTATAGCTTTGATGAGAATTCAACTTGAATGTAAATGATAAACGATTCTCGTTAATCGTCAATCTTTAATAATTTTCTTGAGGTTGTTTCCTCACACTAAAACTTTTAATTGAAATGAACTCCATTTTCATATTACGGTGTCTAGTGAATAGACAATTTATTGATACTATTTCTACCAAAGGTGTCAAAACAAAAGACACCTTTTGAAATTTTAGCTTCATATTATTTTTTAAGTTTAATAATTTTTTCTCTTTGAATTTTCGTATCAAAAGCGGTAAAACTATTTAGCGGTACAATTTTCTTTCAACACATCTCAAAATTAAATATACGTACATGGCATGCACGTAAGTTTACGTATACAAATCGTGACAGAAATAGTGTGTAATAATATTTTAAGTGATGGTGTGGCTTGAGTGTGATTTTATATCATAAATTAATATATGTTAAAAAAAAATCATAGATTACTCATTATCCTCCTAATGATGCCTAACAGCCGATTTCAACATGCGTTAATATCCGTAATTAAGAACACCGCGAGATAGAGATCGAAACGAGTTAATTACGTTCCCGCAGAGCTGTACTGCACCATTATGCTAGAGTTCATCCAACGCAGACCGGCAAGCAGGCGGCCGACCGCAAATTCAATCTATTAAATTAGCGATCAACCACAAACGGTGCCCTCGGACGGACTCCTACGGATATAAAATCCATCCAATCGAGACCGACACGTCGCATTACTGCGCCGCTCGGAATAGCATCGCACGAAATTCGATATCCGACGGCAGCGGGAAGCGGGCTCGTAAAATTTAGGCCTCAAACACCGTTTCCCAACACGTAGGTACATACGTACGTTGGAACGTTTCTTCGCCTTTCTTACCGGCAATAAAACTTTATCGGTTACAACTGACTGACCTATCGGATGTACGATAATCTGATTTTGTTACGATGTCCATGACACCTGACAGTGTTGTGTAGGAACAGTTGTATTGGTTTTTCCTTTGAGAAAATTACATAGTGTGAGGTTGTGCATCAGAAAAGTGATCATGGATATAACTTAGGTGTGGGACTTACTTAATTCTCCTTAAAAAGTATTATTAGTATATTACCTACCCCAGTTATATGGAAAACGTTGTAGTACTTCCCTATGCACCAGCCTTTACGTAGCTGTACCCCACTGAAGTCACTCGAGTGAGGTGACAAACTGATCTGAACGTCGAAGTTTGCGATATTGCGCCGATGGGTGGGTAGAGGGTTGTAATTCACAGCGGGTGGCGACAGGCCGGCGGCGTGGCGGGCAAATTAACAGCCGTTTGCCACTAGCTTCTAACTTAGTGCCTCGTAAAATTAGGCCCGTTAGAGCCCCCGGTAACATCGCCTCACCTTCCTCCGTGGACCGGATTAGGAGCGACCATTTCTTGTCGAGATTAGGAACGACGCTGCTCGCTTGCTGTGCGCTATGTTGCCTTACACGAAGATACGTATAGAGGCCAACAAGCATGTTAACAAATTTAATTGCGTTGAACATGTTAAAAGTATTTTAAAGATTATCCTATTATTATATTACAAAAAATCGTGTAATTAAGATTAGTACTTTCTACAACCATATATATACTAATATACATTTGCGAAAATAAATCGAAATCAACAGTGCAGTGCACTCCCAATGCGAACGCAATGAGCGTTATTAACGCAAAAAGGTATACAAAAAAGTAATTCCTCGTTCGGTTCGAATACACAAAGTTGTTTTGTGTATGTGCTGTTTCCGCAATAAAGGAAATATAGATCCATCGATACAAACAACTAGTCGTCAACGTATCGTTCGGTTCGATTCACCATTACAAAAGCTTCAAAGAGCGCCTCTCGCTGCCGGTGGAAATTGGTACGCAATAATGCCGTCCTGAAATTCCGAATATTCGGTAGGCAAACGCGCTCAAAGTACGCTCGAGTACGTACGAGTGCGGGGATGCGACAGTTCCAGCCGAGCTCTGTACGAAATGGAATGACTAGTAGTGGTGGAGGTTCGTCACATATGATTATTTCATTAGGCCGTAACAGCCCACTCGACCGAAAGCTCCGGCTCCCTCCCCCCTCCCCACCCGCGGGGAGACCACACCCGCAGCTAATCATGCGGTCAGTTTGTTCTGCCTCAGCGTGTTTTGATATTGATATTGACTGTAGCGCTCGCCTCGCTGCGCCTCGATTTATTTGCGAACAATGATCGATTGATTGCCGCACGTACGTAAGCCCGTAAACGTTTTGATTATGTTTGCTCCCCTCTTATTTGCACTGCTAACTAGAGCCGGGCGTGCGGTGTGTATGGAAATCCTTTTTCTTATTTGAGTGTTTCCCGTTTTGTTACAGAGAAATTCCATATCACCGGGGGAACGGGAGAAATATAGAACACGGAGCCCCGCCGAACCAGACCATAAGAAACTAAAAAAAGAAGAGAAAGATATGGGCCATGTAAGTCCAACAGAAAGATACTAATAAACGTTTGTAATAAATAATTACATTTTATTTGTCACTTGTCATTTTCGTTTAATGTTTTTGTTAGTTTACTGATATCAATTAGGCAACTACTAAACTAACTTTACACCGGATTTATTATAAATTTATATATATTGATTTGTAAATATCAGAGCTCACAACTTAACGTAAATATAATAGTAAGTATAAATTATCTTTGTAAAATGAAACAAGATAAATGACATTCGTAAATATTCGCTTTCGAGTAAGATCTCGCTGTTCAAGTTATGAATTTAACATTAGAGGGGAGATGAAGTATAGTGGTAAAGTATCTTTGTGAGAAAACATCTTGACTTCGTGTTCGCAAACACGAATCTAAAATATCGAACTTTCGTTTTAAGATGTGGCATCTGGAATGGTTGCTTGGAATGGAATGCTCGCTTTTATTACAGAATAAATATATTTTGATTTGATTTGAATATCTTTACGCAAAATTTTTACACTAAATCAAAATGTTTTTATTAATGGTAGGATGCTAATAGAGTCCGCCTGGTGACGTCCCTCACCATTATCAGTTATCTACCACTAACGATATGTTGTTATTACTATTCCGTTTATGAGCCGGTAGTAGTTTCCTCACGAACTGAAATGTAAAAATGAGGATTAAAATTACATAATGCTTATAAAAATAAATATATTATGATTTCATTTTAGATTAGAAAGTTCAATTAAATCCAATGGAATTGCTGGCCATAAAGATATACCATCTAAATATCTCTCATCTATATATCAATCGAGCAGTATTGAACTGTTTTGACAAATACAATTCAAAATAATGTTCCACTTTGCTGTTATGGGCGTCAAACGCGTCTCTTACAATCAGAAGCAGGCTTTGCAGGCGACTTGCTCCTCCCGTGACTTATTCTTTAAAGAAACTATTACAGTAATACGTACTATATTAATCTGCCTTAAGGGACGCAATTTTTCTTTTTTTTAATCTGATTTATTGTAACATATTATCTTAATTATTTTTTGAAACTAGTTATACATTAAAGCAACAGTAAAATCTTATAATTGTGTATCGTTTCGCACTATTATCGGTGCTTTTAGTAGTTAAATCGGAGTTAAAACGGCGAACGTCCGTATGGTGAGCTATTTTAACCAATTTTGACAAGAGATGGCGTTGACTGAGCAAGTCAATTAACTAGTAAGTGATGACTTCTGCCGATGGGCATCTTAGATACTTGAGATGTGGCCGGCATAATGCCAAGCGCCAACGACAAACGAGACAACGAACGTACTAATAATTTTATTTTATATGCCGTTCGAGCCGTTGTTGATTTATCACGGTCGATCTATGCTGTCGTCGCTTGCCAAATGAATCTATTGAAATTATCTTTCAGGAGTTAGTGGTAGACGACGCGAGCGAGGAACCAACGTCACCTCACAATGGTGCCCCATCACCCAGAGAAAACGGACTGGACAAATTGCAACCCAAGAAAGAACACCCTCCACACAGCCCAAGGTGAACATCTAGAAATACCTTTTTTTTTAACGACGATTTTTCACAACTTTGTAATGATACCGTTAACACTTACACATCCGAATGAACAAGTTAAATGGCTATATAGAAATTATCTTTTAAGTAAAAAGTAAGTTACTTGAGTAACAAGATATTATTTATTTATACGTTTATTATTTATTTCAACAAAAGGTTATTGAAACAAGATAAAATAAAAAAATAAAAACATATTTAGTCTAGGTTAAATTGTAATCGATTTTCATGAAAAAGAACAGTTTTGTTGCGTGTTGTCAATGATATTGTTTATTTTAGATTATTATCATCTCATCTATTACAAATAATCTGATATTGCATGGATGGAATGTCGATTTCCCCACCTGTTTGGCAATAACCCTATTTGGTGATGCGAACAAAAAAATAGATTCGTTCAACCTAATAAATAATATCATACGTATAAATCGAAAAAAAAAAAGAAAAGGAAAAACATTCAACAAACTTTAATTTATAATTCGTCACGGATCACTTTCGCGTCGGCGTAATAAACGTCAATTATTTCACAATTTATTGACGGACGGAGAAAAAAATACAACCGAACAAGCGTCGGCTTAAAGGTGCTAATACGAATGCTATTCGATTCTAAAAACGAGTTTTTCGCGTCGTGTCGTGGCGTGTCGTGTATCTAGGTGGCTTTAGCGCGACGCCCGCGGGCTTCTAATAGGCATTATGTCGGGCACGATAAATGTCGATATGATCGCTCGCTGTATCCGTTTAGCGAAGCCCTATGTCGGTGCGTGACATGTGCTTTAAGGTCACATTAGGGTAAGCAGACGAAAGGCGATCATCGACGCAATGGCCCGCGAGTGGTGTCGGAACATTTATTACACATTAGGCAATGTCCGCGGCTTTTATAACTTTCATTTTTATTTATTTTTTCCCGTCTTGAAACTTAGTTTGAAATATGTAGCTTAAGCCACTCTCTTCTTCTTAAACCGCATCTATGTCAAAAAATATGTAGATCGTTTACCCCGCTGCGATGAAAAGGCCAAACCATCCCAAACACTTTCAAAAAATATTAATAAAACTAAAAGACAAGATTAGATATTTTTGTTTATTTCATTTACAAATATTGCCTAAACACTCATCTGTTTTTAAGTCGTGGTTCAGAAATATCTTTTTCTCGTAAACGTTAAAAATTGTTAGTATAATTATAGTACCTATGCGAATGGTTCTTTATTGTGTAAATAATTTTTATTCTATCAAATAAAGTCGCCGTCTGTTGCGCAATGTTGTTGTTTATCAGAAAAAAAGAAAGGAAAAAGTGTTCTTAAGCTAGTTTAAACTGGTAAACGTCGTAAATTAAATTTTAATCTATGCAGTTGATAGATTAACGGCACGTTGTACTTTCGTATTCCGTTAGAATTGCATTTGTGTGGGGTTAACAGCGGCTGGCTTACCGTATGTCACGTTTTGGCACTTAAAAGCTTTGGGATATTTTGCAAGCAGTGAGTAGGCAGTTAGTATTGGTTTTTGGTTGGTTTTGTCGGGCTAAACGTGCGTTTGTTAATGTTATAATGAATATCCATAAATAAGTTCTAAAGTTAACGCTCTTTGTTCGGTTTGCTTATGCAATCCGAAACATTTGTAAGAGATTCAGGTTCAGTGATTCACAAAACTTTCTGGTCGGTAGAAATCATAAACATTGTTTACAAAATCGGTATATCTAAGGTGTATTTGTGCTGTTACTGTTTTTTTTATGGAGTAGGCTGACTAACGAGCAAGCGGTTCACCTGATGGTAAGTGATTGCCGCCGCCCATGGACATTTGCAACATAACATAACTTGCAAATGCATTACCAGACTTTAAGGGGGGAGGTTTTGAAAGAGGGATGCGTAAGAGTAGGTAAAAAGGGAGATGGAGACAGAGGTAAGAAGGGGAGTGAGGGAGGGAGGGAGTTGGGCCATCGCCCACCTCACTCACCGAACGAAACGCGGAAGCAAAAATAATTCCACTTCACGCCTATTTTTTGTGAGGTCGTTAACCGCCTGAAAAAACCGAACCGCAGCAGTGCATTCGATTTCATCTCACTACCCGCCTTCCCTTACCTGTGCTAACTCGCCGCGTCCCCCAGGTCGGGCACGTCGAGCAACGCGTCCACGCCGTCCGCGAAGAAGCTGGACGAGAAGCCGAGCACGCCCATCTCCAAGCCAGTGACGCCCACGTCCGGCGCCAGTGGGGCGAACGCGGCCGGCGCCCCCCTCAAGGCCGCCGTCAAGCCGCCGGCGCTGCAGTACCCCTATTTGGGCAACGGGGCCCACGACGCCTACGGCTTGGCCGGGTACTCCGCCCGCGCCGCCCTCGCGTACGAGCCGCTGCGGGCGCCGATCGGACCGTCCGCCCTCGCGCCGATACCGGGCGGAAAACCGTGAGTTCTGTCTTCATATTTCTTATTAGCTGCCGGTTTCTACTTACAATCATGGCATGCCCTTCGCCTATTGTCATCCTGTCTTCACAATTTTTACAAGCTGGCGGTTTCTACTTACCATCATGCGGTGAGAGACCTTCGACTGTTGTCATGTACTTCACATGACTGAAAGAGTTATATTTTTTTATGAAGTTGGCCGACAAACGAGCTAGCGGCTCATCTGATGGTAAGCGAACGGTACTTGCTAATGCGTTGCCAGCCTTTGAAGGGGAGAATTTTTGAAAGAGGGAAGAGGAAAGGGGGCGAGAGTGGGAAGAAGGGAGGGGAAGGAGATAGACGTAGAAAGGGGAGTGAAAGAGGGAGGAGGGGGATGGGCCACCGGCTACCTTACTCACCGGACGAAACGCGAAAGCTAAAATACTTCCACTTCACGCCGATTTTCTGTGAGGTCGTGGTACTTATCCGGTTCGAGCGGATCCATTCGGCAGCGGGAACACCTGCGTGGCTCTACCACCGTAGTATCTTCATGTTCGTCTCTCTTACCGAAGAAACCGATTGATGAAGCTATATTTGATGTTGTGTAATATAATTATATCCGTTGAAAACAGTAAAGATTTCTATATCTATGTATATTTTTTTTTGCTTAAAACAATTTTGCAATTCAATCCAATCA
>DWHQ01001893.1:0-10121 GCA_018247955.1 Eurytides marcellus marcellus | reverse complement strand
GTATTGTCATTTACTTACAAGTTATTTAAATGGAAGAGGTTGAGACCCAACTGTGTTTCTGTACTTTTTTTTATTACATAAAGTTACCTATGTATGTCTGTTTAGCAGTAAGGAGGGGACAATCTTAATAACTTATGCATATTTTAATTTCCTACAGTTAAATTACGTTACTTAAATAGTATAACAGTATGTATATACGTAATTTTTAATAAAAATTAAAACGAAAAAATTATTTGTTTTTGTACGTAAGAAAAGAGGTATAAGGTGCTCAGTTATAAAAGAAAAAAAAAATGCTTCAAGCGTTTAACTTAGGAGATTTTAGTTCTTTTTTTTTATTTTCGTTGCGAGATTCGCAAGAATAAAAGTTTCAAACAGGATATTTGCTCGCTTCAGCTACTTAGTAAAAAACTTTACAGTATCAAAACGGTATGTTAGGTTTAGAAAGGAAAGTCTTGTAAATAGCAAATTACAACGACCGACACTTCACGAAATGTTTAAATTCTTCTGAATAAAACCTTAATTTTTTCCTATGTAAATTACGTAAGTGATCGTCGCTGCCTATAGATATTCACAACATCGGACTTGCCGATGCCTTGACAGGGGGTGTCCTCACCTCACTTACAACCACAACAACAAATCCACTTCACTTTGTGTTCGTGGTATTTATTCAGTTCGAACCGGCCCATTCAACAGCAGCGGGCGCAGCTTCGTGAATCTATCACCAAAAAAGTTCTTACTGAGCTACCGATTCCTTCTGAGCTAAACCATGATCAGGCATCTGAAAAAGAATTGCTTACGAACACTACATTATTAGTTGAATTGTTCGACGACTAAGAGTATTACGAGTTCTTCGGAATCGGAAATGCGGCGCTGCGCTTAATTTTATTCCCTCTTACTTAATACCATAAAATCATCTGGATCTAATTTACAGATGGTTGTCCCACAAGAATCTATTCTGAGGCGTTTTTAGTTTTTACTATATATAAATGATTTGCCTTTTGATTCTAAAGAAATTGTGTGAAAATGTACTTTTTGATTTGATACCTTGAATATTAGGTATTCAAGGTTGAGCATTATAGTACTAATTATGCCGAAGTAAACAGTGCTTTGACACACAACCTTAACTGATTCGACATTAATTATTTAGTGCTAAATGCCAAGAAAACTAAATGTGTTGAATTTACCATACCTAATGTTAAAAGTCGAAATTTCAATTTGCTTCTTAACAACAAAGCACAAGAACTTACTGACTCAACTGCTTTTCTCAGGTATAACTTTAAATAAAAAACTACAGTGGTTGAGTCTCTCAACACTCGCCGGTAAACTCAGTGCCGTCTTTACAGTAAGGAAAGTAAGATAATTGACAGATGTTGATACAGCTCGACTCGTTTATGTTAGTTATTTTCATAGTGTTTTATTTTACTTTATCCTAGTGCTGAGATAAATTCGGTATTTTTTCTTCAGAAAAGAGCTGCATTTATACCCTCAGAGCTCGAAATTCTTTGCGATATGTTTTTAAGAGAAGTGGTATTTAACGGTTGCCTTACAATATATAATTTGTAATATATTGTTCATTCAACATTTTTTTTTATAAATTTGTAAGAACAAAAATGCTCGAAAAATAAAAATAAGCTCGTTTTTTTTCTGTCCAAAATATGAAAAAATTGGTCATGGGCCAATTCTACAAAATATCTTAAATCTACTACTTGGCCTTTTTAAAACTAAAATTAAAAGTATTTTATTGTTTAAAGTTTATATATACTTTTCAGAAGTTTCTGGTGGATCAAAATGCATCGAACTTAATTGATCGACTCGTATGTGAGGTAGCTATTACATTGTATTAAAGCTTAACATATTGTAACGACCCTTTAAAACTGTAGAGTTTCTCGCTGGCTCTTCTCAACAGAACTGCATTCCGAGCTGGTGGTAGCTTCCTCACGAACAAAATGTAAAAATGACCGTCCAAAAGTGCTTTTTAGGGCTAATTTGAATAAATATATTTTAAAATGACTTGATTAATGAAGCTAATTTCGAAAGTGTAAATGAAGATGGCTGACGAAATCAAACTTGGTCATAAAAGGTCCTGTCAAACGGAGCATGATGCAACTGGTCTGAAAAATCACAAAATAGCCATCTTTGCTTTTGTAGTTACCAATAAAAAGCCTGTATATTCATCATATGTACAATATTAATAATAAGCGTATCATGGTGGCTATAAAAATCTGTTGTCAGTCAAAATAAGATGATTTAATGAATATTAAAAAAAAATCCGTTATGAAATCTTTTACACCGACCTTTATTCTTATAATTTTAATAATTAGAAGAAGTTAAAGTAATCAATTATGTGTTTAATCACCATTATATATAACGAAAGTGTTGGCTCTTAATTCTTTGTATACAAATAATTCAAACGATACGGTATCACAGATGATCGCCCAAAAGTGCAAAATGTTTATAATTAAGTATTAATATTTTCACAGTTTGTTTGTGATGGTCAGTGAGTGAGAAAATAAATTACTGCCTCCGTGGCCTAGTGGTATAGGCCCGCGCTTTACAAAACGGAGGTCGCGGGTTCGAATCCCGCGCAGGGCAATGACTTTGTGTTGTTGCTTCTTAGCTGGGTTAGGGCATTACGGGTGATAAGGCTGATCACCCGATTGCCTGAAAAGTAAGGAGATCCATGCATCGGATGGCCATGTAAAAAGTCGGTCCCGGCTTCTTGTCAACGCCATCTAGCGGTGGCTTTGAAGACTTGTTATTAAGAGGTCCGTTTAATGTCACCGCCTCTGCGCCTGATCTCTCTCCGGTCGTGTCGGTTTTCCGACCCATCGGGCTATGAGAGTGAAAGGAAGAGTGAGTGCACCTGTGTCTGCGCAAACGCTTGTGCACTATAATGTATCCTGGGCAGTTGGCTGATCTCTTGTAGATTAAGATAGAAACGATCACAACATAAGACAAACAAAAACTTCAAAGAATAATACGTATATCTAATGTGTATATTATACATTAGTTCAACTTAAACCAATCAAATCGTTTTAATCATCTAAATATCAAAAATTTACTCTACATACTAACATCGATTGCAATATTACTTTTCAATCTATTCAATCTTACCAATCTATCTTTGTTATCTTGATCATATAATTTGTTTAAAATTACTGTAACAAAACATCCTCTCCTGTTTGATTCATTATTGATTTACGATTATTGTTTGATCTCAAAGAAGATGGACGTAACGTGGAAGTATACTTTTGCTACCTAGGGTAACCAAGGCTTACTTTTTGCCTTTTTTAAGCTTACATTCTATAAGGAATTCAAGTCTTAAGGGTGTTAGACGAAGGCTGGAAGTAAACTAAGTACTAAACAAACAATTTCATGCACATCGATAAACACTCGTATGAACAATAGATACTACGTTTTGACGCTCTTTATTGGTTGACAGAGCCCTTTGAAAGATATTATGACGTTGGTTTTTAATACCGAGCGAGTTAGCATAATAAACGCATTGAATTTAATGACGTCACCAACAAAGCAGTGGCCGGCGGGGTGTCAGTGGAACGGAAGCGATTCTCGCGAGGTGTTATCGTTGTTTGTGCCGTGTGTCGGTGCCAACACTCGGTGTAATCGTAGCGCCTTATGCACAAGCTGACGTTAGGGTTGTCAAAAATTCGATTGAAAAGAAAAAAAAAAAAGAAAAAATTAAACACGCTGTACGCACGTTTTTATGTAAAGAGGTTTACTATTTACTTTACTATTCAAATTCTGTTCAAAGTGTTAGCTCAAATTACTTCATGACTGCATACAAAATGCTACAATGGTTTGCTTTTGGCAACCCTACAGGTTC
Organism: Eurytides marcellus marcellus; assembly: GCA_018247955.1. NCBI lineage: Eukaryota > Metazoa > Arthropoda > Insecta > Lepidoptera > Papilionidae > Eurytides > Eurytides marcellus. Next base: position 6,277 of record DWHQ01001893.1, on the reverse strand, counting down.
GTATAGCGCGGTAACTCCAGTCGACACGCATACATTTCCGTAGAAGACTCCAGCCGGAATGACAATCAGGCCATTGTCTATTGTAAACGGAGGCCGCTGCACGCTGTAGGATACGCCTTTGGGGCTTAGCTGATGCAGGGATGCGATGAGTAACGTTCGACGCAACACATCGACTCGACAACCCATTGCATTGCAGCGGTACAATGACCTTTGTCTCGCGAAGTTTCGTTCCCGCTGAAATCGCACTGAATTCGCGCTATCGGAGCTCGATCCGCCGATACTTCCTGTGAAACTTTTATGAGCGAAACCTTTTTGGAGTTTCTACTATTTGTTCGAGTTTAAATGTTTCTGGTCGGCTAACTGTAAGTTACTGTACGGTTTTTCTCATAACTATAACTTAATACATTGTAAGCGTATTGTAAGGCTTCAAAACACTTACTCAATTTGGACTTACTTCAATGAATATGGATTTACGATTTTATTCGATTAAAAATCTATTGTTTTCGTATATACACTTCTTCACATAATAAAGTTTTGCAAATTTTTTGTAATTACATATTGTATTATATTTAATAAAATAACCTTTTCTATTGTATTTATAAAATAATGATTTCTTCTATTTACGCGAACACTTGACATTATAAAATTAAATTATTTACACATTTTATTGCTTTTTATTTAAAATTTCCTAAATTTCCTAAAATTTCCGAAATGGCGACGAAAATTGTTCGATAACATTGCATTTAACTTGGCAGTTATTTAGATTGGAACTTTTATAAGGTAAAAACTAATGTTGCTTATCAACCTATTTACAATTTTTTTGCCAAAACCAAACTGATTTTTTGCTCTGTTGATGACTAAAAGAAGGTTAAACCAACAAACACTAGTAGTAAGAACAATGATAAAATCAATACAGTATTTTAAATTACTTTTGTATATGACGAAATGAAGTAATATGTTAAAATAAAAAGTCTAGCAAAAAGACGAACTTTTTTTTCAAAAAACAGTTTTTTTTTTAATTCAAATATAACTTTGCCTTTATTATGTTGTCAAAGTAGAGACGTTGGGTAAACTTCTTGAGACGGGGGAGAAAGAATTAGGTTTGGATTGTAAATCAGTGTTCTTCGTCCACTGTTATGCTTGCGAAGCAACTTTAATGTAGTTTACAAACTTTGAAAGGCAAATAACTTGTTTCTGAAAGAAGAGATTTAATGTTTTTAACGAAGAAAGTTTCAAACATTATTAATTATTTTATGTCATCAATTTACGATTCTTGATTTTTAACTATAATGTATTAAAATGTTATTTTTTCTTTGACCGTTTATTTTCTTTGTGATGACAATAGTAAGAAAGATTCTAGAAATGGTCCTAAATATCCCAACTTTTAACTAATGCACGTTAAATTTTTCACCACTGTAAAGGACATTATAACCACACTTCATCAAATGATATTCGGGTCAACCTTTTCAATTTGGTTTGAACTTAGAGCATTAACAGATAACTCTTACTAAAAATATACATCGGAAATAATGTTAGTTTTTACGTCCTGCGTACACACGGTAAAGGACCACTAACTTACTACTAATTGATTGGTATGATTTTAGATATAGACGTAGTATGTGGGATGATATAACACATATTTTTTTACTGCTAGTATGTTATTAGATAATGTTTACGTTCTTTGAACTAATTTTATAACTCATACGTTAATAATTCTTATTGGGTTATTTTTTTTTTACTTAAAAAAAAAATCAATACCTACGCGAGTTCAGTCGTCGACATATTTAGTGTGTTTCATGCGATATGTTTGGAAATTCTCTCGTGTTAAATGTTTCTAGTGCGTACCTAAAGTCATAGTGTCTTTAGTTCTGTATAAACATTATTTCGATTAAAATTATAATAAAAAAGAGCGCTTCGCGGGACCACCGACAGAAGTAATAACGTCAAACTGTCAACTGAAGCCAGACAGACTGGCGACTGGCGCCGTTACGCGTTACGGCTTACCCTATGATAAAAAGTTATCACTTCAAAAATAAAAGAGGCGAGCAAGTTGTGCCCCTAATCATAAGAGGGAAGCCTACCCATAATAACACTGCTATACAGAATTTCCTTGAATCCGCGCTTCTCATCGGGATGAGATTTAAGATGTTATATCTCTAAGCTATTACTTACGCCGAACAGTAATATTTACAGTTACTGCTCGGCGGTGGAATAGCTGATAATGCAGTGGTATCCCAGGCGTACTGTGCTTAGGAAACTTAGATAAATGTCATAAATATAAGCTAGGTGGTGTAAACAAGCTTGATCTTTTAAACTAGATTCATATAGAATCATATAGAAAATAACACGACGTAATAAATTTTACGCGGAATGGAACGTAAACAGGTGTTGTCGGCGGTAGGCCGTAATGTAAATCGTCTACGAAACATGGCGCATGTTCTTCTTCCCCCTAAACCTTTTAACATCATTACGCTTCGCTTCGCTACGTCTTACCTTTTTGTGTCTCTCTTCACTTGAAAGATCTCTACGGGTGTCTCATGTCCATGGGTCTGTAAAATAAAATAGAAAGCATTAGAATCGAACAAAAAGATTTATATATCACTGCTGTTGTAATTTCGAATGTAATTATAGTAGTTTTTGTAAAATATGAAACCGAAGAGAAATAATCTATTTTTAAGATTAACGAGTCACGAGTAGTGTGACATTTTACAGAACTGCCAAATGTCTGTTCTTTTTAGTTGATGCCATTTATCGACAATTGTCGTCGACATCACATCAAGAAGGTAATGATAACTCTTACGAAACTAATAATATACTAATCCATACAATACACAATAATTCTTTGTTACAAATAATTCAAATACATTTAACACCTGCATCAACATACATTTCCTATTGAACTTTAAGGAGTTCTTTGATGTATCTTCGAAGGTTAATCCCACTATCATAATTCTATGGGTTACCGTGCGATAAAAGATAAAAGAGAACCGTTGAAATCGGATGCCGATTGGCAGATATATCGTGTACATATAAAAGAATCGGATGTATTAAGCCTCGTCTTTTGTGAAATAAGGGTAATACTGTAAGTCCACGGCACTCATCTCGACATTTACATAAACACTAGGATAGGGTATTCTTTTCCCGCGGTTTTTAATTTGAACCGAATAAATCGTTTCAATAGGCACTGTTTCATCTCGGGAACTGTGTAAATGGGGTTCCGTTTAAAGCACGTTTTAAGTGGCCAAATGCGGGTAGCACAGCTATGGAGAGACTGCTGTTATACCGTAAAATGATACTGTAGGTGGCTACTCGCAGTCGTAATGAAAAATGAAGCGGGAAGCAAATGGGAGGCGAGGAACCGAGTGGAGCTTGGCACTAAAACTGTTCGTTTTTAATGGACGATGAAGCTTGTGTTTCGGCTTTGAAAAGTAGTAGTAGTTATATTTTTACATTTTTTTATATGACACAGGCAAATGAGCAAGCGATACAACAGTGGTAAGCGTCATCAATCATTAACGGCGATTAAAATTTGTGAAACAGAGTGAAGACCTATCACACTGTTAGCCTGATACTAATTCATCGTTGAGGCATTAAGGAAAAATTAAAAAGAAAGGGCAATGAAAGTGAGTAGTCTTTGTCGTCGGATGCAGATGACATTTTAAAAAGGGAGTGGGAAAGGGCACAAGAATCATTGTTTTATATTTAATTTTAAAAAATATACCTAGTTAGTAATAAACTTAACTTGTTTCATATTAGAATATGCTCGAGTCCTTTTTGAAGTTCTATTATCGACCTTGATTATGGTAGTGTTTACGAAGACAGGTAGGTGGTTCAGTCGGCTATTGGTGGAGTAACTGCGTTCATAGAGTCAGTAATTGGTGTATACGCATTTAAGGAAACTTTAAGTTTAAAAAGAGCTTACGTTTCTCGGGCCCCTAACTAATATCACCTAGTCAGACTTTCAGTGAAACTTTCGAACTATTATATTAGTAGGAATTGTTAACATTTCTACTTTATAATAATTTAATTTTTTTATAAAATGTATTAACCAACTTCATATAAATCATACTTGCGATATACCGTTTACAACAAAAATACGCATAATTAAGAAGATCCCAGAATCTACTCGCCAAATCTCGCTAAAATTTATATGGGTCCACAGCACCCAGCTTTCAAATATAAGAATCATCAAAATCGGTAAACTCAGTAAAAAGTTAAAAAAAAAAACGTCGAATTGAGAACTTCCTTCTTTATTGAAGTCGGTTAAAAATAAGTTCTACTGCTTATGTCAAATACTTGATCTGCTAAGTGATAAACGTCACAGACAAAAAAATATGTTATCCAATTAAGGAAGAGCTATACTCTTTGAATAAAACTTTTGTTTTAGTTTTTTTTAATATTATCTCACTAACGACGCACCGAGACTGTTCGTATTGAATTACATATTTAAGCAAATATAACGTATAAAACGATAACTCGTTTGACGCAGTTGCTAAGCTTTCGGAATGGCAGGTCGAAGGTTCGAGACCAACTCGGGACAAATATTTCTAAAAACTACAGATAATTCCGGATCTGGGAATTTGTCCGTGTGAAATGTATGTATGTAAAACGCCCTTATAATACAAGATATAATCTTACAATGGGACAGCAGCTACGTGTAAGCATTACTGGGAGGTCCGTAGCTACTTCGTAAGCCGATACTACAAGGATCCGGTCTAAAACCTTGTTATGAAATGCATGACGAAGAAATGGATATTAATTTCCCCACTTTTCGAATACTACGGAGTCACGGTCACGTGTCAGTCTATGTGTGTTTAAATTAGTTTCATTCTAACAATGCACATATTAATTTTTACGTATGATAACGACACACATGTGTGTATATTTGTTTATATAATTATAGATCAAGATAACTGTAACTGTCTATGGGGATAGATATAGCTGTCCGCGCCACCGGTCATCTCACTGGATGAAAAACGGAAGCACAAATACTTCCACTTAACGCCGATTTTCTGTGAGGTCGTGTTACTTATCCGGTTCGATCCGTCAATTCAAAGGCAGCTGCTGCGTGGCTCTACCACCGTGTCTCTTCACTTTATCCCATAAATGAAAGTAAGAAAGAGGCCGAAGATGACTGAGACGATAATTATTAACTACAAAGCAATATAGTAATATACTTTCAACCTCATCTTTAGTTCGTTCATCTCTAGTAGATGAATATTTCACTCGACAAATATATGCGACAGTTCAAGGAGAACTTTGACATGATATTGACTGACTGAAAGTCGATATCTATGAATTGTTTCCCGTCGGCCTAGAATGTCGTTCGGGGCGAGTGTCTCGTTGCTGAAATCAAACGGCAAACTTATATATTACTAAATCATTCCCGTGTATCCGCAAACGTGGTTTTCGATTATTTTAATTTTCTTTACATTTTGTATTTCATTTCGTAATGAGAAGTATATTTTATTTTAATGAAAATGAAAACGGAGCAGCTCTCGCTGCTGTAGAGAGTAGATAGATAGATAGATGCTTTATTGTATACCAGAAAAAAAAAAAACAAATATATATACATATAATCAGACAATGATTCAATGAATACAATACAATGGGCGGCCTTATCGCTAAAAGCAATTTATTACAGATAACCTTTGGATGGATAGAAATTATTAAAACAATAAGATTAAGAGTAAATACCACGTAAATTTACATAACGGGTAAATACCACGACCTCACAGAAAATCGGCGTATAGTTAAAGTGGTTATGCTTCCGCGTTTCGTCCGGTGAGTGAGGTGACCGGTGGCTCAATTCCCTTCCTCTTCCCACCTTAGAAAGAAAAAGTTCCCACCTTAAAGGCTGGCAACGCGTTCGCATTTGATGGTGAGAATGTCCATGGGCAGCGGTAATCGCTTATTTGTTTAACCGCTTCCTCGTTTGTCTCACACTCCATAAAAAATATACATTTTTGCGAACAATCTGTAAGCACGGAAGGTTTATTAAGTCATATGCACACATTAGTCAGAAATTGTTCTCTTCGCATTAGTTGAGTAACAGAAGTGGTTGAATAATAAGATGCAAAAAGTCTTTTAGCTTTTATGTTTGAAAAACACTAAAAGAATTTTACTGCGGCAGTCTATCTCTTAACTTCGGATGTTGTCGATTCGATTTTTAGTCCGCAAAGCGTCGTAAAAACTTTCTTAAATATCGGAAATTGTATTTATATATTTTTATTTAAAGTAAAGGAAAACAAAGCAACAGAGTGAGTGGGTCACCTGT
>DWHQ01001892.1:0-10121 GCA_018247955.1 Eurytides marcellus marcellus | reverse complement strand
TTATATTATTATAATAATATAATATATTTGCTGCGCTGAAAGGAGCTAGGGTCATTCTTTCAATTATTTTAAAGCAACTTACTCTCATTAAAGGCCGTAACTTAATAAAGAACAAAAAAAGTCATATTAAGAAGGTTCCTATTCCCGATTCGTTTAGCTAAATCTACGAAGTTTTAACAGAGGAAACACTTCTCGTTTGCACTCAGAAACAGCTGTGCGGCGAGTTTCTGATATCCTTGGATCGCGGCCGGCAGCGGCAACGCGTAAGCCTCGACATTTGCAATGTCAACCATCCACTTTCACACGGCCCGGCTGACCGCCGTATTTTATTCGTGTTAACGTGCTCGAAAAAACTGACTGGGCTATTTAAAATGCTCGATTACGTGGTCACGGCCTGCTGTACCAGTTCTGTCTCGAAGTGTGAATGAATGCATCCTTCTTTTTTTTTTCTGGGAGCTCAAGTGACGAAACGAGCAACTCGTGTGCCTTATGTTAAGCGACACGATTGCCTATAACTATACTTTATTACGTACAAAGCGCTTGATACTGCGATGCGCTCATCACCCAGATATAAGATATAAGATGATATATTTCTTTGCCCTCGTAATTGAACTGGCAACACTTATAAATTTTTTTCCTTCCACTCGTAAAATTCACTTATTAATGCTTTATTAAAAGTGGTTTAAATTCTACCAAAAGAGGAGTATTTCTAAAAAGAGCCACGATTTTAACAGTTGACAATACGCTTTCAACGTACCTGTACTGCGTTGTCTATTAGGGGTGATAATCATTACTAAATTAAAAAACTAAAATTTAACAGTTTTTAAATTTACGATTTTATATAGTTTTATGCAAACTGACATAGCTAAGATTTAATTGATTTTTTTTAAAGACGATCATCACTTATTACTATTCAATATAGCCATGGGGTTGCAATTTCTTTAAGAGAATACCAGTGGATACTTCAATTAACAGATGCAATGCAAAAAAACGTATAAATCTTCAATTGAACTGTAGTGTTTGAAAGTTTGAAGTTTGACATAACCATTCAAATAAATGGTTCTCCGTAACCCTTAAGCGTGTATAAAGTGAATCAATTTGAGGTGTAATAGAATAGTCGTTATAATAAGTATCCAAGTGTAGAAGTGAAAGCAAAATATATTCAAGAATAGGACGTGATTGAAAATTTGAATGCTTTTAATTGGTACAAATGTATTGCGTAAGTAGTTAAGATGTCTATACTATAAATAGGGAAGTGACAATCAAGTTTAACAATGGGAATTGTTAAAAAGGATAGAAGGGACAGGTCGTATGAAGTGGGTACGATATGTTAATATTTAAAATAAAGAGATATAGAGACCGATGCCGCATAATTATATTAAATATATATTTATTAGCATTTATAGGACCTGTGACCTATATACAAAAATGAAAGCTCTAAAATAGGCTAGAGTAATTTTATTTTATAACGTTACGTATCTGGTTATTAATCAGCATCATGCTGAGTTGGAACCTATATATGGTGACAAAACCCTTTGTTTACTGTAATTGTTTTACTTTATGTGTCACATTGTTATTATGTGACACATTTAAGTTACAAGAAAACAAATGTCATTATTATTAATAATAACTTTAACACCAAGCTAAGCTGTTTTCTTTAAATATTGGTACGGATCATCTATTCTTACAAGTAATGTAAACCGAAAAGTGTGTTTTTGATTAGGCGTGTATCACGGTACATCCGTTCGACGTAATTTATGTGCAGCTATAGTATTTGAGATAGTCAGTATTGCTACATATATATTTTTTATTTCGAAAAAGTTAAAAATACCCAGAAAATTACATACATAATATCGAAATTTCTACGAGCAAACCCTAAGCAAATCAAGCATCTATCTAGCAAATTTTTAAAGGACATAACAAATGTCAATATATAATAGGAGATATTACGTGGCAATTAACTACAAGAAGTCTGTCAATACGTAAAAATTTTATGACTCAATTGTATTACACACATCGATAACTTTTGGGATGTTACGCACGTCGTCTAATTACACCAAATGCCATTATAATTGTAAAAAAAAACAAGCAATCATCGGAACGTGTTAAAGTGACCTCACGAGCCGGATACTTGAACGACCTTTGATTCTAGACGGGCGATATCCTAAACGTCGTCGGTGCGCATGTGGCTTGGCATCTTGCGTGCACGCTTCTTTGCAATACTCCATTGTTTTCCACGAATGTCGTGAAAATAACACGTGTTGTAAATATTTCTGAGAGTTCATTATAGCGTTTTATGTGAGAAATTGTGTCCATAGTTACATTAATAATATATATATTAAAATAAAATAAATCAAACAAAAACAATAATTATATTTAGTTTCATTTAAACAATAAAACAAAAGAAACATTTGTAACTTTCAATTTTCACGAGACAATTTAAATTTATACTAATAATATTGAAAAACGAAATATAAGACAAGTTATGAATACTTTTGTTTTTCGAAGTTCGTGAAACAAGCTACGAAATGCGGAACTCCCTTTTAAAATAATCAACAGTTACAATAAAACAACGTTTTACTATTAATTCGTACGCTTACTTTCATTTTATGTGCATTTAAAGTGTGTAAAAATGCAAACCGCTGTAATTATGCGTAATAATAATTAAATAGATAATCAACCTGCGTTAATCGCTTAAAATTCATAATGAAAGTTGATGCCTGACGATTTATTCGAAAATTTATTGAGCTTTATGCCAAACTCTAAGAAGTAAATTTTAGTTGTTGAATCTAATGTTCAAAGAATTATATAACTCATAATTTGAATTTATACTCAGTTGAATTTCCTTTTTCTTGGAAATTCAACTGAGTATAAATTTAAATCATGTTTTATTCAAATATTGAATATTAAATTCAAATAATACTAAATTAGTATTTTTTTAGCGCAAATTAAATATTTTACTATGAAAAACCCTCCAAGTAATAAACTATGTTTAGAATTCCGTTTGAAACCGGTTCGATGGTATTATTAGGCGACCGATTCTAATATGTCAATTCTGGGAATGCTGTTCGATTGTGGTTAAATCCCTCTACAATACATCCGCGAATGCATCTGAAGCAACCCGATATGACGTAATTAGGTATTGACTATGCGGGCGCTTGGCAACGTGTGACGATAGTCCTACACAAGTCATTGTTTATGACGCATTTGGTATCAACAATACCTGTGGTTTTCATACTACTAATATTAATTAAAATTTAAACGTGCAAATTTCCGTATTAACCCGAATACTACGTATTGATTTTTATTGTGTTTAATTTTTTTTATCGTGACGTTTCGAATACTCGTTTGAGATCGTTATCTTTTTAATTATTTATTTGTCAATCGATCTGTGCAGAGCATATTTACATCTTTGAATAGTGAGATGATAATGGTACATTTTGATATCTTTAGACATAGTCTAAAGATTTTGTTGTGAAGTTGGAATTTCTAATTAGTGCTAATGCTACTTATAGCAACCAACATTTTTTTCTATTTAAATTAGGATTTTGTATTCCAATAGCCTCGACAATGGTCCTTGCAATGTGTCGGTAGTCTTTTGTGAGGATTTGATGTTTACCGAATTTAATATAGTAAGTAATCGTATTAGTAATCATGTCAATTTAAAACGTGTTTACATTACTTCTAAAAATAGCACACAAAATTTAACTTTTTTAAAAGACTTAGCGCATTTAAGAGATGTTAAATCTTTTTTCAGACATCAAAATTAGAATATCAATATTAATATTGCAAAAACAGGTTATCAAATATTCGTCTTATAATAAAATAAAAATATCGTATCGTCTTTATCCTCTGATCGTATATAGAGTTTCTTTAGTATTACTAAAAAAAGTGTCACAAGATTGAAACACATAAATAATAAGAAGCCCAAATCATTTGCTAATCGAACTTTTGTCACGCCTTACTCACCACAAAAATCGGCAGACAGTATGGCGGATCTAAATCGGCATAGCTGCCACGTGGTTCTATTTGACGGCTCCCAGAACTGTGTTGCAGTTAACCAGAAAACGTTGTATCTGATAGAATGCTCTTGCGAATGGATAATGACGCGGTGACTCTCGTGAGGCAACGGCCGGTTGGCTTGCGAAAATCTACTGTAGCGGGGAAACGCGATTACTTAACCACTTTACAATGCTGTCTATGCCGGTTTCATACAAATTATCGGGAAGCAAATCAGCCTTCGACGCCATTTTGGTTATGTTTACACCTTCAGTCTGTGTGTCATTATTTGACGACAATCGTATTTACTGTCCGGATTTTAAATTGAAAAATAAAAATAAAAATTTCGACTTATCTTTATGTTTATCAGTTTATTATTAAAATTAATCCATAATTAGTAATATAAAAGTTAAGTGCTTTTACCACTAACCGATGTCGATTTCTAAATACACCTATAGATGATAATGACGTAAGAAAGACAAGATCAGACAATTATATAAATTTATATGGTATAAAAGAAATCAAAAATTTATTTGCGATCATTTAATAAGAACGTGTATTTGTGTGATATTTCTTTTATGAAAACTACACACTATATTCTTTAAAAAACTATCCCATAACATAAGTACATACATCAAGAATTAAATAAATCTATGATTAGAGATAAGAGGCTTGTACAGTTGAATCAGGAATATATTTTTAATGTTTGGTGTGTACTTCTAGTTGCTAAACACAAACAAAACTTTTCTTTCAATTATTGCTCATAGGTACAAACAAAGATAACACACCGATGAGTACAGTGTTAAAATATTGGCAATAAAGCAAACGATATCATGTGAAAGTATAATAATGACTTAAATCCATTGGCATAAATTTTTAAGCTTCATACGCTAAAAACACTAAACATATTACAAAGATAGGATATCTTCGTAGCATCTCAATACCGATGTAGGTTTCGGTAACCAGCTTTATGCAGAGGTGGAATAATTAAATTTAATTCTACTGGTAGCTTCCTCGAATATTGGCCTTCTCACGAACGAAACACGAAAACAGATAGCTAATGAAAGTAATGTTTAAGGTCATCCATGTGAACAAATTTGAATGCATAAGATAAAATTATTTGATGTAATAGCTCTACGGATGGTGAAAAGCATTCGAAATTAGTGCAGTTAAAAACAAAATGAAAGTCAATTTAATACGAAAAATATCACTGAGCAAACAATGTGTAAACAATTAGTCATGAAACGACATTTAAAAGTTTATATCATAAACTAAAAGGTCACAGACGAATTCATTTGACGAAAAGCATTTACAGGTAGTAGATCTTGTTTATTTTGAAGTGAGTTCCGCGCCTTTGTTCTCAGCGCTGTACGAATGTTTTTTTTTATTGCATTGATGAGGCAATTAACTCGTCGATAGAACCTCAGATAGGTTGATTGGCCTCTAATTGCTTCCTAACCGCGTTGTGTGTCGTATTCATGACCTTAGCGGGTTAGATACTAGTGAGGGTTCAAAATGTTGCTTAGAATATGTTTAACGATTTATTAGAATTTCGTTCAATAGTTTAAAACAAACATATGTACATCTCATAAAATTGTTTTTAGGACTTCCATACTATAACTTCAACATTACATGGATATCGCTAAGTTTGACTACCTATTCACTATCTATCAAGGTAAAGGACTAGTGTTTTTATTTTATTTTATGGTGGTTGTGGTTTATCGAATTTACCATTACGCAAAGTTAGATTTTTGTAATAATTTTTGTTTTGTTACAATATTAATTTAGAATTTGAACTGCCTCCGTGGCCTAATGGTATAAGCCTGCGCTTTAGAAATCGAAGGTCGTGGGTTCGAAACCCGCGGAGTGCAATGACTTTGTGTTGTTGTTTCTTGGTTGGGTTAGGGCATTATGGGCTGATCACCCGATTGTACATCCTGAAAAGTAATATGATCCATGATATGATCCGTAATATGATGCATGTAAAAAGTCAGTCCCGGCTTCTTGTCGACGCCATCTAGCGGTGGCTTCGAGGAGTCATTATTAAGAGGTCGGTTTAATGTCTCCACCTCTGCACCTGATCTCTCTCTGGTCGTGTCAGTTATCCGTCCCAACTGGCTATGAGAGTATAGGAAAAGTGAGTGCATCTATGCCTGCGCAAATACTTGTGCACTATAATATTTTCGCAGTTGGCTGATCTCTTTTAAATCGGCCGCCGTGGCCAGAATAGGTCGGGAGGACATTATTATTACTTAAGATTTGAAATTATAAAGTAATATCCGCCAATAGTGAATTATCTAAACGTGTTGTGTCATGCTTAAGTTGCCTTAAAAAGACTTCAACGAAGCGCCGTGAATCATCGATATAAATTTCATCTTAATAACCCACTACCGTCCCACTCAGTTCCTTTAGCGAATTTTCCTATTTCACAATCATTTAGAAATTCAGTACGATAAATATATATGTATTCTTGTATAAATACTTTCAAATATTATACCTTAAACGAACTTTAAACATTACCAAGCGAGAGTACTTTTATATAAGACTACATTACGATATGAAAATAACACCATTTTTACTCTTGACATTTGCAGTATTCGGTGTAGTACCACTTATTTACCAGTTACTCGACAGTAAAATAGCAATGCATTACTGTTCCGGTCTGAAGAACAATTATTCCAGTGTAATAACTAGGCACAGTGATATACCGTATTAAATCTCTGGGTGACGAGGAAGAACGAAGCAGTCTTGAACTATTTCAGTTTAAATTACTTTGTGGCACAGTACTATTAACGGCAAGTGTTTTTGTTATCTATATGCGCTCGAATTGTTCGTCTCATCCTCTGTAAATGACAAAGTGTGAAATGTTTACATTGCCTACAGTTTAAAAAGAGGTATTGTTAAAAGATAATGTTGAATACAACGTGGTTGGGATTTATTGCTAGTAAATTACATTTTAAGCTAATCGCCTCGTCAACCTTCGATAATGTAAAGCCTCTCAGTATGAGTCAAAACTAAAGTGCGAGTTGTAAAACTATTTATAATAATACCTTACAGTCCACGAAATCGGATCGAGAACAAATCGTGATCGACATTATAGTGAATGAATGTGAATAGGGTAGCTTACAATTCGCAAAACTTTGCTCTAGAGAATACGCCTGATGGATGAGAATACTGGCTGTTTAAGTGAAGTGAAACTATTTAAGGTCGGGGGAGTAAGCAGTTTATCTGATGTTGGTATGATATAAAACTCTATAATGTTATAAATAATTTGTTATTAATTATAGCTGCGTTTGGAATGCGTGTAGTTTACCTACGTGATATATGATTCGTGAATCAATTTAATTAGTGCGCTTTATAAACACGGTTAAGTTGGTAATAAAAAACCGTACGCTATTACATGATATCCGGGGAAGGAAATTACATTATGCCGTTGTTATGCGGTAACAAAGACGCAGCTGTTACTTAAGCGAACGTGGTAGGAACGCACCGGCCGGTCATTCTACAAGATTATATTTTGCCCATATATATACTGAAGGCTACTTGTCAGTGTTTAACTTTAAAAATGTTTTATATTTTAAGAGATAAGGAATGAGTGGAGCAAGTCCTGAGCCTGCTTGTTCCTGCTCTGCTTGGTTCTGAGCTGTGCTCGTCCTCCAGAGATTTAAGATGTTACATGTAATTACGTTGGTTTAATTGCCCTTCAAATCGCAACACGGTAATGATTACATTACCGCTTGGCGGTTGAATAATTGGTAATGCAGTGGTACCACCTCTGACTGCATTCGCAAAAGAGCTACTATCTAAAAAAATAGTATCGCAACGTATCGTAAGGTTTTTATTAATCGTGTCAAGAGTCCGTGTCCGGTCGGCGAAAAGAACTTGGCACACAAAACTACTTTTCGATTAATTCAATTAATTCGACCGTTCGGTTAGCCTTCAACTTGAGATTTCTGTTCGACTAGAGTATATTTTTACAGCAGTTGACCACTTGTTTTGGTATGGCTTGTATTTATTCGTATTCTTTTAAATTTTCGTTTTCGTCTTCAATATAACTTTTTATATAACGCTCTCTTTTTTTTTCACATGTTCCAAAAAGACTAACTTGGTCTACATTGGTATAATAATCGTTAAATACTTAACGTGCTCTTTCAACTTTAGACTTTTAACTCTAAACTTTAACTCTTTTAAGACCAAATTTCCACATTATATTTAAATAAAATATTGCTTACTCATTTTTAATTTTGGAATTTAAGAAACAAAAAAGTAAGGCATCAACGTGGCCAGTGCAAAGGTCTTGAAAAAATAGAGAATGAACATAAAATAAGTGCGACAACAGGCATGAATACGATTGCATTCCGATTGAATGTCATTTTTATATCAGTTTCACGTATTGCTTATAATGATAGCAATTTTTCTCCATCGCGAAATGTGCGGATAGCACGTTACAAGTTTATGGAAAGCGTTAGTTATTTCCTTCGCGTCATTAACGAAAGTGAATCCGCCTGCGGCTGGAAGAAATCGAAAACGCATGATTATGTAACCGTTGACTCGAAGGCTGAGGTCCAAACGATTGCGCAAAATGACATTATCCGCACTGGCCCGTACTGTGCACGTATTCGTATCGCATTTATGTACAATGCGTCGTAACCTCCATCGATTGTTTAGAGGAAAATTTTGATCTTTTTTTTTAAATTCAAATGTTTATTTGTACAAAAGATCTTATATACTAAAGGGTAGCTCTATAAGCACTGCGCATTGAAGTATGTGGCCGTAATTATATATTGACATAAATTAAAAATTAAAAAAAAAACATAATAATATTAGATTTTGTTAATGTTCTGAATTTTATTATTATCATATCTGTTTGTGGGTAAAGAATTAAAACTCGTTTAAAGTTTAATCGATTTATAAGACGAAACTTGGATTGACTTGAGTGACAAAAATGGATTTTATTGCGTTTTATTTTAAATTTGAATTCTCGACGTTTTAAATACTTTACAGTGAATAAAATAATTTATTAGGGTAATTGTTTTGTTCGTTTAAACAACAAAAGCTTGTAAGAATGTTCCTTTCTCACAAGCTTTTGTCTTATATGTATATAATAACTTTTATACAAAAATACTTCCTCCTTTTTTAGATTAGGGTACCCACCCAGGTCTATAGGAATATGATATCAATATAATACCATTTATAATAATGATAAAACCTCATGTACATTATAGAACGCAATAAATATATTGAGTATTGATTAAGCCTCAGTATACGAGTAACTCTTAATCCTTGTTTTTCTGTCGCATGATGGGAAGCGCTACGATTTCCTGTGACACCATATTGCTATTTTGAATAAACTAAATGGTTTCAAAGGTGGCGCTGTGTCGTTATGGGCAGCCGTGTCGCTCTGTAGAAAAACGATTTGCTTATCTTCTTACAGACACTTTATCTTCTAAGAAAACACGAGTTGGATGGACCCAACGGCTACCAGAAACCTGGTTATGGCTTTCTGTGTTTCTTCAAGGCAAATGATCCGCGAAACTGAATGGTGGTACAGAGATTTGAAACCAGGTTGCTCTGGTATACAGAGTCGCGGCTCATTCAATGGTGAAAGATCATTATAATGTTAAATTTTATTACTCAAAATTCTCTCACGATTCAATGAAATAGCAAGTTACGCAATGGACTACAAAAGTCATCAAGGATGTTCGCCTTAGTGGCACGTGCCTGAAATTTCAATGGCGACCTGCATTTTAATGTAGCGTAATTACATCATTCATTTGTTTTACCCATAGCAATATAGGTTAAGTACACTTTCTTTAAAAATACAAAGTTTGTACACACTGCATGATAAAATAGTAAGTAAAAAGTTTTCGTTTTATATTTTTATTAAAATTTTTTTTTCTTCCATAAGATCGAAGCTCTAAGTCTTCATTTAACACCCTGTTAACCATGGTTCTACTTAACCCCGTCTGAAGGGTCAACAGTTTCTGCTTACGCGTGGGATTTCATTGGATTCGTGCCTTCACAAATTTTATCACTGCTGAAGTCCTAATAGTAGGAGGGCGACCACTTCTTTTTCTGTCTTCTACACTTGAAATTTCATTATATCGTTTGATGCAGCGATA
>DWHQ01001891.1:0-10121 GCA_018247955.1 Eurytides marcellus marcellus | reverse complement strand
AAATTGCTGCGAGCGGAATGATTAATATCACTTTTGTTTCATATCAGCTAACGGAATCAAAATATCTAAGTCTGCATACAACAGAGTATATAGTTACCGATTTTCATATGCAAAAGGTAGACGAAGGAACCCTTTAACTTAAGCCTACTCCGCAATTATGTTTGCCATTCTGATCTTTAAAGAGCAATGTCTCCTGTAATAGAGAGCAAGTTACATTTCCCAAGAATATAACGTATGTTATTAGGGTAGGTTTGTTATTGATAAAAAAGTCAAATATAAAAAAAAAGTTTGTTTGTTAGGGAAACGTGTTTTTGCGACATTTTCCTTTTACTATAAGGTAACAGGAAGGTTTCTTTAAGGTAGATGTGATATGACTTTTTATACTTTATACACAAAACATTTCCCCATTTCGACATTAGTAGTATACATATACATGGATTAGAAAGAAGGATATTCGGTTATTTTTTAATAATTGTTCTTTTTTCTAAATATACCAGTACATCTTGAATCATGGTCGTGCAAAGAGTGATTTCCGTTATTAAAATGTACATAAGCTGGGGCTGCACTTAGTTGGAAGTGGATCTAAAAAAAGATGAATATTTGTAGGAAATTATAAAGAATGGAATACTACTATGTACTTGAGCTAAAAACGATTGTTTTAAGTGATAAATATACATGTAGAAAATTCATTAAAACGATTGAGCAACGATATTTTGAATTATTTAAAATATTTTCTCGATTGAATTTTGTCGATACTGTGATTAGAAGTTGGTATTAAACTTTGAGTTCAAATGTTTTTTATTATTATTTAATCTAAAATATTGTTATGGAAACAGTGTGTTTTAAATTTTCTTTTCTAGAAATATTTCCCTTGAAGAAATTGTGCTTTAATAAACATAAGTTTAAGTAAATGCACTTTTTCATATGATTTAACCAATATTGAAAACATTTGTGCCATTCTTCCATGGTGACCTCATAAACGTGTTTTTCAGACTCTTCTGGTGATGAGAATTAATTAATTTTTGGGAACAGAAAAAAGCCACAAGGTGCCAGGTCGGGGCTGTATGCAGGATGGCCCATAAGTTCTACGTTTTTAACCTTCAAAAATCGTTTGTATGTCTGGACGGCCGTGAGGGAACTATCATTGTGGTGGTTCAAGATGATACGGTGTTTACAGTTATTTTTACGCGATTCGTCAATAACTTCCGGCAAACAAATGGTCGTGTACCAGTCACTATTCATGGTACGACAATTCTCTAAAGCAACAGTAGCCACGTGTCAAGTTTTATTAATAAAAAAAGCAATTATCTGTTTAGTTGGACTTTTCACGCGCGCCGCTTTGGTTTCAGCTCATCTAGAAAGACCTATACGCTCGATTTCTACTTTGGTTTAGGATCTTAACAATAAACCTTTGTTTCGTCACCTGTCCCACGCCAAATTTGACGGCCTATAAATTTGGTTGAATCTGGTTAGCACTGCATCAAGTGACGCGTCGTTTTTTGAACCTTGGTCAAATTGTCTGTCCGCGAGCATAGCTTTCTCACACACAAATGTTTGTGTAGGATTGATTGTATTTGACTCTTCCTATGCCTTAGGATGTCCGAATCTCATGGTAGGTCACATGCCTCTCTATCAAACCAGCTATAAATAGTCGTCTGGCATGGTGCTTCATCGACAAAAGCAGATTGAAGCCGAGCGAGGCTCTGCTGAACTATCAAACCATACTTAATGTCATAGAAAATCATACTATGAAAATTTTCCCGAGTAAACTCCACGTTAATGTAGACACGCAATTTTTAAAATGGCGCCACATTATAAAACAATTGACGGTTAGATGAAACAAACAGCATTCTACAGCCAAAGAGTTCCATTTTCAAATGTTGTAATTACTTTTTAAGTATTGTTTATGCAAGTGGAGAGTTTCGAAACCTTTAGTGGGACTTATGTATTAAATTGATAAATCTTTTAGAATCCTACTTTTAAAACATTTATTTTAAAGCAACATCTACATTGTTCTAAATTCAAATTACGAAAATAAACTGGGACCTGTTTCTACTCATTCGTTCACTATCGTCAATTCTCTTTAGCAAATGCGATTTGTCTAGGTATACGAAAACCACAATCGACGTGCCGGAATGCTCACTTATAAATCACTCATTTACACCGACAAAAAGTTCAATTTATATTGCGAATGTAGATGACTTTTGGTTTTGCACAATTCGACGTCGAGTACGCGTAAAAACTGGGCTTCTAGTGATTTGTGCAATCATGACTTTGATTTTTTACTATCTTTACTAATATAATAAATGCGAATGTGTGTTTGTTCGTGAATAGTTTTTTCTTGTTTGCATGATTTTTGTTTCTTCATAGGTTTTTTTTTTTGGATGAAGCGTAGTTCCTTTACAATGAAAATTACATTTTTATATCAAAAAATAAAATCTGGTTTCATTTAAATATAACAATTTTAGAATTATGTGAAGTCTTGCAACAAACTTGCGATGAAACCTTTACAACAAAAATGGGAATCATTAAAATCAGTTGACAACCAACGGTACCGTCCGTAACATACATATACACAAAAAAATTTCAAGCGAAGAGGAGGAGGTTCTCCATTACCTTTACCTTTTTAAATTCAATTTAAGAAAAGTAATATAAAAATATATCAATTATAAAATAAAAAAAAAAACACAACTGTCATGTAAAAAGTTCTATTTCAATTATCATGTCCACTTTAATTTTTTTGACGTTATTCATCTTATTTTACCCGGGATGTCGTGAAGATTCCAAAAATATTATGTAGCCGTACAGCTCTATCAGTTTAGTATTCTGGTAGACATTCAGTTGTTACCATATAAATTGCACTGACATAAACACCATTTTTTTGACAGTCGTGTATGTATCAATAAATTTAAAATATACCCGATAACCACGTATCGTTGGTTAACACCTTAATGACCGGGCAATTAGTGTTCTAACCAAAACAAATGTTATCGACCGGGAACGCCAATTGGCGTCATATATGAAATAATCATGCTGCAATATGTAATCATGTAAAGCACTTTGACTCTCGCTAAAAACTGTAAATGCGATGTTCTAGTAAATATGCAGCGTCATATTTAATAACCGTTATCTTCACATAATTTCGTATTTTATGAAAATTAAAGCTATTTAGTTCAGTTCATGATAAACCGTCACGTGAATTGCAATAAAATACGTTTATGTGTAGTTTAGTTATCAAAAAATTTAAATTTTCGTTATTAGAAAAACTAAAATTGTAACTATCAATTATATTATACTATATGACTGTTTTTGATCCCTTTGTGTTTTATTAATGATATGTTTTGATTGGTTCAGAACGTATTATTTTTGTTATCTTTTATTTTTATTATAATAAATTGAAGTGGGCTGTTTTTAAATAAATTTAAGTTATTATTTTTGGTGTGATACGATTTACGATATGGAATAATTTTACTACGCATTTGAATATAATTATTTTATCATACGTGGTTCTAATATTGAATAATACATAAATTATAAGCGAAACCTCCTTAATATGCCCTTTGATTTTCATTTAAACTAATCTAAATTACTTCAAAAGACAAGAATTTGGAGAAAATATCAAATCTTTTTCCATTTTATAAAAATACCCCCGGTAATGTAACAAAAGACCGGGATTCCGGATCCCCCGGTCGATAAAGTGTTAACACTATTGTAATTGTTCCATTTTCGAAAAAAAAAAGTAGTGCTATATTTTTAAAGAATTTTGAAAGCCGATTTGCATCCAGCCAATAACAAACGCGTGAGTATACGATACGATACGGGACGATTTTGTAATATCGATATTTAGTCGGACATCTTGTGCGCTCGGTGCGTTATTGGATCTAAGTTTTTAAATTTAAAATTGGAACGAGGTGGGCTAAGCGAAGTTCAATATTTTTTAAAAAATTTTAAAGCCGATTTGCATCCAGCCAATAACAAACGCGTGAGTATACGATTCGGGACAATGTTGTAATATCGATATTTAGTCCATCTTGTGCGTCAGTGCATTATTTGAACTAAATTTTTAAATTTAAAATTGGAACGAGGCGGGCTATGCGCCGGCGCAGCGCTAACAGTAGTAGGAGGTCGATAGGCCCAGTTTGCATGTGTAGGAACGAGACATACTGCTCCTGTTCGACACGTCCTTGTTCTCGCAGCGTTGCCCGTTGAATCCTTCTGGACACCTGCGGGATGCAAAGCTTTGTTAGAGAGGCTAGAGACGCTAGTGTAGAGGGAAACGTATCGCTGCGGATTTGCTTAGTATAATCTGTGCTGGTGTAAAGGTACGAGGTAATTATTTCAGTGGTAGGTCTGGGATAGCACCACTGCATTGCAAGTCATTTTAATGCCAAGCAGTAATGCTTAAGCACGTCTGTGTTCCGGTTTGAAGGATATTGCGAGCGTAATAACTGGTCATAGGATAGGCCGTAGGTTCCCAACTTTTTATGGATTACCTTAACAAGAAAATAAATTCTAACGCCCGCTTTTAAACAATAGTTAATTATACCAATTTTATTTATTAAACCCCAGCACCCATTAGAGGCCGGTACCGCCCCCGTCAGGAGCCCATGGGATAGACCATCTTAGAAGTCTGGGTGAAGAGTACAGCGGGGAGTCAACTAGTTTTGATCTCGTGCAATTGCAAAATACTGTAAGGTAGTATTATTATGGGCCTCTTGCCCATATGCCTCATGCCCCCGTTGTTTTTTTTATGGAGTGGGGGACATTTGCAACATCGAAGAACTTGCAAATGCGTTACCAGTCTTCAAGGTGGGAATTTTTGGGAGCAGGAGGAAGGGGGATAGGCGACCGGCCTCCTCAAAGAAGCAAAAATACTTCCATTTCTCTTCGTCGTGTATCGTTATCGCTCTCAAATCACGTAAAAAAGTATTCGTAATGAATATAAGTTAAATGTCAGTTCGATTAATACTCACTTGCAAGCTTGCTCTTGAACTAATTCGAAGTATAAACAAGTGCCTCCGTTGAGGCAGTAAGAAGATGGGTCCGGCATCGGACATGGAGCGCCCAGAGAGGCTGTGAAATCAAAAAGCATAATTTCAAAACGTGAACTGAAATTGAAGCACCTTAGATTTTATATTTTTAACTACCCTACCCACGTCGTTTTGCTGCTCTCAGTAGATTATCGCAGAGATCGAATTATTATAAAACGAATTACGTTACAACATCCTTACACCCGTTTTTACAAACTTTTGCATTTGTAATATTGGTAGGATAATCATTCATTTAGTAGTTCTCAAGTTATTACATATACAAACGAATGGGCAACATTTCTACAATTTAATTTTAGTACCTACAAGTTGGATTTCTTTCTTAATTAAAAACTATGTTATATCTAATATTTAAATAGCCGACATGTATAAAAATATCAACATCAAATACTAATATTTGATTATACATAATCGCATACTAAGATTATAATATGGTTGGGGTCTATACAGATACGAAATATCTCTATTGGGTTTAAAAATATTTCCTGGTTCTTTCATTTGTGACATGTCACAGTTAAATTCTATGAGAAACGTTATATCTCAACTTTGTCTTCGAACGTATGTAATTAACCTTTCTAGCCGTATCGACGCACTTAACATTGTTGTTGCGTTGAAAACAACTGTCGCCACCGAGAAACCGAACAATGTGGGCCTCATTGTGAATCGGTTGCAGCGAGCTTTATTATTCATCGAAGGTAACTGATCATAGCATCGTTAGACATTCGTAGAAAACTGTAACCGTTCTCCCGTACGAGTTCGAGGGAAACTGTACCGGTGTCGGGCATCGCTAAACAAGCACGATTCTATTACATATTACGTGTTAGATAGATAAAAAAATAAACAATTTTTTTTAAATATTTATTTCATCTGGTCCGAAGCAGAGAAATGATTTAGATACAAGAAGTTGAAAAACAATCCGTTTGTCTATGGTTTTTTATTACGCGCGCTTGAATGTCAATTTGACGTTTGACGTCTACTTTTTACATTTAATTAAAGTGCATATTTGCTTTTTTTTTTTCTTTTATCTAAAGCAACACATCAAACGTTAACCGAGAATTCGAGCTTGGACCTTTACCTCCGAGTGTGAGTACAACGATCGCCGAGCACAACGGCCTAGTTTCGATTACACACAGAGGAATGATGCCTTGTAAATAGCGCGCCATATTCCGATCCAGACTGGACGGAACGTTGCCATAAGCAAATAGTCATTTAGACCGCGCAGTTAGGGCGACATAAGAATGCAATTGCCCTATGCCCATATTGTAAAAAACGGACTACGAGATGTTAAAAAAAAGCTACGAGTGTAATCTGTTGGCATCGATAGCTATAAACAAAATTATAAGGCTTCTAGGCTATGCTCGCGGGTCCACTTGCGCGTGTAATTTTTCGCGGATATAAATAACCAATTCTCGTGCTATCTAACTACCCTTAAGCCAAGAATCACAATGATTCGTTTCAACTATATTGTGCGAAACTAACAGACTAAAAAAAAACTGCAGCAAGCAACTTGTACGTGGTAGGACTCCTTTGCAGTGCACTCAGGGTGGTGACAGAGTATCGCCAGGTAATAATAATGTCCTCCTGGCCGATTCTGGTCACGGCGGCCGATTAACAAGAGTTCAGCTAACTGCGCAGGATATGTTATAGTGCACAAGCGTTTTCGCAGACTCAGGTGCAATCACAATTCCTATATATAGCCCGATGAGACGGATAACCGACACTACTAAAGAGTGATCAGGCGCAGAGGCGGTGACATTAGACCGATCTCTTAATAACGACTCCCTCAAGCCACCGCTAGATGACGTCGACGAGAATCCTAGGCCGACTATTTACATGCACATCTGACGAATGGATCATTTCACTTTTCAGGCAATCGGGTGATCATCCCGTTATGCCCTAGCCCAACTAAGAAACAACAACACAAAGTCATTGCCTATACCACTAGGTCACGGAGGCAGTTAAATATTATTATTATTTCGAATCCACATATATGAGCTTATGGTGTCTCTTAGTCTTGCAGTGTTGGTATGCTTATGTTTAATGTTCATTGCTATAGACTGCCATGCAGGCGAACACTTAACCATCTTCTCTATCGAAGTTAGGACTTTCTTTGTTAGGGCTGATGAAATAGGGTTGCCACTGACCGGTGTCCGGCGCAGCCGTGGTGGGCGGTAGGACGCTGACATCGGCCCTGGCGATCGCCGGGGGGCCGACCGCACCCTGAGCTCTGCACTCGTAGCTGGCAGAGTCCTCGCGGCGTGCGTGCCTTATCACCAGCACCGAGCGCCGTCTGGAATCAAGGCAGTGGTTTGAGATCGCTAAAACATTAAAAGAGAATTCAGATGCTGATTTTTTAGATGAAGAAGCGAGTCAGTCATATGCTTGATGGTGAGCGATATGCCTGCTCATAACACCATAATACCACATAACATCTCCTTGGCCCCGGGCTGCACCCATCACTGAGAAGTTTAAGATGTTATATCTCTACTCAACAATTATGCAGGCTAGACTGGCTATTGATGCTTGTATATATTTAATATTAACACTAACATTTCTTTGTTACGTGAGCAATTTTTGAAGTGATAACTTTTCATGCACACACATAAACACTGCTTCGTAACGTAATGCATAACGGCACCAGTCTGCCTGGCTTCAGTTGACAGCTAAGTTTTCACTTCTGTCGGGTATCCCGCGACGCACACGTTTTTTTAATAAAAATTGTCCAATAACTTTGTGGAACTGTGTGACTATGTGACGTTAACAAAGATCAAAACGGTTAAGACATTTTTGAGATTTAACAATTACAGCGTTGAAAGTATTTAAGTATTTCAGCTACTAGATGTCTCTGTAGTCGAGTCACCAAGTGCGCATAGAGGCAGGCCATGAATCAGACGATCGCTTACGGACAATTACTCGCACATTGAAGGAGCGAAGAGGACGCTGATACATCGCCATGACTAATCAGTGAGCTGATCTAGATGTATGGATAAACATGGATGTAATGGCCAATAACCTTAATAATAAATCTCCTCCGACTGTTGTCGCTTTGGCGCTAATGTACACTACATTATTTAGAAAGCGATGTTCCCGACACCATTTTGAGAAAGACGAATGCCGTAGATCGAATGAAGGTTGGCGCGAAATCTTTTTCTGTTTTGTTGTATTTTTTTTTATAGATTTTCGTCTTGGTTTTTATTCGCATAGTATTCATATTTATTTATAGTTTAATAAATGCTGTAATAGGCATGCAGCAGATTTCAAAAAAGATACTCATATACATTAGATTAAATAAATAATACAGAACTTTTTAATAATTTCTTATGCCACAGTACTGTAAAGAAGTGTTCGAATAATGTTGTCTGTTCCTACAGACTATAAATATATTCTTGTTATTTTTTATTAAATTTTTTCTAAAGATAGATATCATTTTCTTGTAGATTTAAGTAAAACAATTTGCCCAACAATAAAAGCCTACACTAAACATCTGAATAACGAAAAAAAAACATGACAATAGTTTCCGAACGCACCATTTGGAGACGTATGTAACTTTAGCGCGCTCGAATAAGTTATCAAAGCCCCTCACTCCTAAGTATAGACATATATTTCTGGAAAATGCCTGCCGTTCCTGAGAAACGGATTCCGGTCGTCTGTCGTCGCGTCTACGCATAGTTCAACGACAGAATATATAAATGCGTGACCGTTAAACACATTCACTGTTATATATTAGACAAAAAAAAAATCCATCAATTTAGAATAAAAATATAAACGAAACAACGATAGCATTTCAAAACCGAATATAAAAATGAAAGTTTTCTTTTTAATAAATTAAATTAACAAGATTAACTTATCTATTGATTTTTAGAAATATTATTTTTATCTGTGGAAACGTTTGTAATGACATTTATGTTACTGGCCAAGTGAGGATGAAAAAAAAAAATTAAGACCATCGATAATCAGAAAAAAGGCGGGAGACGAGAAGTCATCGCACTGTAGACATATAGATGTTCGTGCAAAAATATTTAAACGCAACAATCAACGACCCGTGACGCCACTGTCTGGATCACTTCACACTAATTGCTCGATAAAACTATAACCACACGCACTTATATCTGTGGAAATAAGGGCTAGAATTGCTTGGATCGTACTGTTTGCTGAATAGAAACAAGTAGTCGGGTCATTCGCAGGAGCTTGTCATCAGTGCGAACAGTTTATCGAATTGTTTGGTGTAGTACGTTGGAAGATACAGCACGTGTATTAATGTCGGTCCCTTTCGGATCAAGATCGTCGGTTTATTATAGACAACATAATTGGGTCATTACAATGCCTGCGTTATCCGACGTACATTACTAGTACTATTGAATTGTAAAAAGACATTTGTGTGCTAAATGCCATTATACAATAAATTATTTCATTGAAGATAACACGACTTGGGATTGAAGTGATCGCCTCCAGACTATTTCAAGATTCAAATTATAAAAATTGTCAAAGTAATTTATAAAAAAAAGAGTTAAAGTCCCGCTGAGTTTCTTTCGCCTGTTCTTCAGTACTGAGGCATTTTGTACCGAACAGGTAGTAGAAATTTCATTCAAAGACGTCAGAAAGTGATTGTAAACCAATCAAATTGTGAATAATTTTTTTTTTAACTTTGACGCCAATCAGGCGTAATACTTGCACTTCGTCAACTTATCTCCTAAAAAAGACATGCATTTGCTTACCATCAGGTGTCTATCTTCACAATAAGAAAATGACAACCGAAAAGGGTAAGTATTATGAAAGCGTAATTTCTTTTGTAAAAACTTTTGTAAAACATTCATAGGGTTACGTATAGATGTTGTAATTATAGTTATGCATAAAGTTAACATAATTAACAAAGCCAATTTTGATCACATCATATAAATATTGATACTATTTTTTAAAACTGAATCAATGATCTTAATTCGTTGACTGTTCTTTTAGGATTAAAGGGTAAAATGAAAAACTAAAGTCAAAATAAAAACTTTTAAAAGGCGAAGGCATTCAATTTTATTCCATTAAAACAACATATTTAAGCATGTCACAAGGATACTTCTTAGC
>DWHQ01001890.1:0-10124 GCA_018247955.1 Eurytides marcellus marcellus | reverse complement strand
ACCATATATAGATAGACCAACTAATCTAGCTGACGCTGTTTTTTTGCCATCTTCGGGGGTTGTGTAGTGCGAGTTAAAAGTGAAACATGAATTATACTTCAACAGCTATATTATAACGTACGTATTTTATTAAAATAAAAAGCTAGTTATCGATGTAAATTATATTAATATTGTTGTATTAGTATTGTTCTGTTTAAGAAAGAAATATTGATAATATTTCCATTGTAATATATATTAAATATTTAATGTTACACAACTTACTTATCTATACATTTATTGTAACTATACATAATTATGTAATCAATGAAGGTGTTATACTACTACTACTACTATTTATTTCTTACAATTTTAAGAAGATTTTTCTACTTATAGTACTTATTGATAATATGACAATTTACTATTACACACTTTAAAAAAATAAAGGTTTAATAAGCGAAACTTCTAAAGGTAACAATGCTCTAAAGGAGAAACTGCAATCTGTTTCCCTATATTTGTAAATTGTAATATAGCCCCTTCATCCACTCGTGCTTTCAATTGTTCGCGATGGCTTTCTGTCCAATAAGCCTTTATAAGCACCTGTTTCATCCCGTCCATTGTGGAGCGGCCTTAATTACGTACTTTGAAACCTCTTTCTAAAGTGGCAACTCAAAATATGAATTGTATTCAACATAAGTTAATTAAAAATATCGTCGGTAATTAAAACAATGAAAGTGGATAAAAAGCGGACTCACTGAAATAGTAAGTGCTAATATTAGTTGACACTTAATAATGCCTCACGCATAATTTTGTCAATATTCTTCACAAGAAAAATGACGTCAGAAAATACCAATTTATTAATAGGAAATTTGATTCAAGCGTAGAAAGTTACCGAATTGATCCCAAAGTCTAAAGAAGACCAATAAATAATAAGTTATTAGATATTTTTTGGCTTCAGTATTTATTGGATGCATGAAGAAAATAATTGAGATATTTGCTCTTCTCCAATATAAGAAAGGTGAAGTGTTTTTTTTTTTACGTTAGTAAAGGGTTATGAGATACTTCCTTAAAATTGTTGAAGGCTCTGGTAAGATGCCTTTGATCGAAGGCGTAAAAAATTATTATCAAAAATATAGTACGAAAAGGGATCCGTGCCCCTTACTCGTGGAATTTTTCAGTTTTGTTGGGAAACTGGCTAACTATAAACAAATAATCGACAAATTCGTTTCTTCATAAATAAATGACGATAGTGTAGTATGGTCCCCGTGAATGGTTAATATTGTCCTTAATGGAGGTTCGCACCAAAAACATTTAACTCAAGAGATTAATACCAGAAAGAGTTCACACCAAAAACATTTGACTCATTTTGTGTGTATCATACACACAAAACATGTCTAAGAAACATATTTGACACATCATTTTCAAAATCGTGCGCGACAGTACGAACGCGTCGCTGTATTCTGTTTCAAAACAGATTTTAACATGTTTTTTGTGTCAGTGTAAACCCATGGTTATATTATTTTATATGGAGTAGGCGGCGTTTATGAAAGTTCATATTGTCTATTAACAGTATGCCGAAATGTGTCTAATATAAGGGTATTTTTCAAGTCGAAGGTATAGTGTTACAAAATTAAATGTTCCCATGGAATAAAAACTATTTTCCTCGAGCACATCCAGTGATTAATATTTGTACAAGACCTTGTATAGAGTTGAGATTTATAACTTAGTTCAGCTCTTCATTATCTCTACGCGTATTTGGTTTAAATTGTATTTGACAGCTAGCTGTGTTACGAGTGGTAATATTAAAGTATCGTTTAACACGTTCACGGTGGCACTGATTTAGTTATACTTTCCATTACTGCGGTTCGGGGTGTTATAAAGCTTGCCCTAAACCAGACATTGTGGCGGCACGATGCTTATTAAACCGCGCCGCCCTTAAGAAACTGAAATTATCCGCAGGACAAAGAAGTTTTGTATTTTTCCTTGCCGCACCATTCACGAGAGACGGACAAGGTGATTCAGGCCCTGTTTCTTTCTTTTTTTCTTAAATATTGCCCCTATTATAATATAGATATATCTTGTGTTATAAAGGCGTTTGTAAATACATAAATTTCACACGGACAAACACCTAAATCCGGAACAAATATCTGTAGTTCATACTAATATTTGTCCCGAGTGGGAATCGATCGAACCTGCGATGCTGAAGCCTAAAGCTTGGCAACTGCGCCAAACTGGTCATCGGTTTCGCAGTTCACGTATTAAAGTCGGTTAGAAGATTTTTTAAAGATGAATAGACGATCATATCGCGCACCTGATAGTAAGTATTATTTGCTAATAGCAAAAAAAGTGTCCACAGTATGTTGAACTGCACGTGTTCAACACTACTTTATGTTTTGTACGAGTGCCAAATTGCTTTAAACTGTTCGGCTCTACGATGCAGTCTTTACCTGGAGTTAGAAGATGATCTTTCATCGCCATAATTACATTGTCAACGATTCTCTTCAAACTGTCCTAGTTTTTCAGTATTCAGTTACAGTAATGCGTGCACGTAGTGTGCATGCGGGCTTAGCGGGAGAATAATTAAGAATGCAGCGGTACTGTTCAAAAGTGCACGCACTTTACAAAAGTGTCTTATCAGATTTAAAATGCTCCCGTTATCTCAAACAATGTATCAATCGGAAAAATATTTGAAATGTATTACATTAAACATTATTAATTTACAAAATATTTGTCTATGCAGAAATTTACTACATACAAAAATTTTAAACAAATTAATGTGAATGATTAAAAGTATTTATTTAATAAATATTTTTCTTTTTATATGTGACAGGTGAATCAGTCAGCAGATCAACTGATGATATGAGGTTGCCGCAATTAGTATTTTCGCTATCAGAACATTTTTGACCTTTTAGGTGAAAATATAGCTTTTATAGATACGTTGTAGTTAACTATACATATGCGTGTCAAGAAATTTAATGCCTAAATTATGTCACCAATGGCTATGTGTGTGTAACATCGTATATATTATACTTTTATCCTAAAAAACTTTAATGGTCCTTTATTTATTTGTGTATTCTTTATTATAAACAACTTATACTACGGGATTACAAAGCAGCCCCTTAATGCCTGTAGGCATTCTCTCCAAGCCAACCTGGGGTGTGGTTAGAAATTATGATAGGTGTATTGTTAGGACATTTTAATAAAGAGAAGGTAACAAAAGAAATAACTTAAAACTAAAACCAAAATAATACATAACAAAATAAAATATTTAAAAAATTATAAATGGATACACATAAATCCATATACATATTCATAAATAATTGTAATAATACCCATTATACAACTTTGTCAATATCAACTTAAATAATAATCTCGTAGGAAGCGCTTAAAGGAGGCCCTGTTAGAAGCCCTATGGATGTCTTCAGACAAGGAGTTCCAGAGTATGACAACAAAACATTTATTACCGGATAACATAAATTTTTACGATTTCTAAAAGTAGATTTTTGTTTTTTGATTATGTCTAATAAAAAATCTGGAAAATCGCGGATAAAACAACTAATGTTTGTATTTTATGTTCTTCGGAATCGATACACTGGGTCTTATACTGCTCGTTTAAAAAAAAAGTTAATGACACTTTATTATAATTACCAATTTTTAATAAATAATACATATACAATATCATCTTGCTTACAAATATGTACGTGACAGTATTTAATTAGATTGTAGATGAAAATGCAAGATTTGCCAAAGGAAAAGACTAACAGTGCACCAATCGGCTTAACAAAAGGATCTTTAAAAAATTGGCAAACAAACTCAGTGAGTTAACCACAGAACAGAGAAGAGAGTTTCCTTCTTGTGGTGTTAACAATGTTGTGTCTTATGTTTTATTTTGATTGATATTTCTGCTTTTAGTCTATGTGAGTCTATAAAGCATGTTCTTCGGGATAACGAACTTGTAGAAATGCTAAGTTTTTATGAGTTGAGATATCCTGTGGCGTAAATACTCGTTCAAAATCAAGAGAATATATCTATCTCTAAATCTATAATAATCGTATCTTTCATAGCGAGTGACCAATATTCGCTTAACTCGCCCGCGCGGGGGCAAGGACGGATTATCTAAAGTCTTAAAGGCGCATATAGGCGATCACGAGCGGTCACGGGAACCCTTTCGTATACTTACACAACCCCACCAGCGCTTGCCGCCTTCGCAGCCTTCCTCAGGGCTCCCCGGCAACCTTTTTTTAACCCTCTTCAGGCAAGGCACTGGAATATGCTGCGCGCCTTTCTAATCGGCCTCTCTTGCGATGGCCATAGGACCCCCCCAGTCCGCTGGCTGGAGACCAATGGAGCTAAGAACTGGCCTGTTGCTTCTGAGCCTGTACTCAAAAGCGACAGACCTCCTAGCTCCCAAAGGTGGACATGATCTTCGGTTCCATGTTTCGGCTGCAGAGGGTAGGGAGAACGGCGCATTGTAATACCGACACTCCTCTCTCCCCACGGCCTAACCAGGCCGCATCAGCGGCGCGACCCCACTTAGTCGCGGAGGATAGAGAGCGGCCTACGCAATACTATCGGTATTACGTAGGCCGTTGGTCTCCTTTTCCCCCGCAACTCCACCTCGACTGCGGAGGACAGAGAGTTGTGGTCTCACACCACTCTCAACCCGTCCCACGCAGCCTCCCCCAAGGCGCATCCAAGGTGAGCTCCAAGAGCCTACTCGGGCAGTCCCTCTGGCCAGCTCTACACACCGGCCCGGCTGTGTTTGGGTTCCTCTTGGCTTCGCCGTGGGTGACAGAGCCACAGTTACTAGAGCACCTCCACCACGATAAGGCGGGATCACCACGATAATCCGTCTAAGGGGAATACAACTTACTGTCCTAATGTATTAATGTTAATGTCAATTAGAAAAATGCAATTTTTAGAACTGCAAAAGTTCGAAACTTCTTGGCTGTGTGTTGCGCTCATTATTTAGATTATTATATTTGTGGTGGAATGTTTTCAATACTGGGTTTAAAAACATTCCGGCAGATTAGTTGAAAATAGTACGATGTCCTTAGCGGACACTGCAAAAAACTCATGCCATCATCATCAAAAAATCATAATACCATTTCAATTGCCAGTAATTATTTTGGATTGTATCACCTTTTCTACGATAGGAATAAAAAGTGGTCGACTTAGTCGCAGCGAACTAACTGTAATGTAATATCCTGTCTTAACGGATGTTTACGATAATACAGCGCAATGCGCAAGTATTCCTTTAATCTGCCAGTATGCGCTGAATTGTATCTCTTTTACTACGATAGGAATAAAACGTGGTCGACTTATGCGCTGTATCACCGTAAATATCCCTTAAATCTGCCAGTTTAAACGTAACTGTAACATCGAAATAATATTTTACATTAAAGTAGCAGAACATTGCAAAAGATCCAGAAACACACTGAGCAAAGGCTTTCTTTGCTTTCTTCTTTCCTTGCAAAGAAGATATGACTCGGAAGATTTTATACGTCATAATACAATTTAGTGACTTATTAATTCGTAGATATATTCTTGCTCTCTTTTTTCCCCTATTACTTCACCTTACTTTAATACTTACTAATATTGTAAATCCATGTGTAAAATGTGAGTGGTGATTTGTACTCCTTTTATTTATCTCAACGTGTTAAGTAAAGTAATTCTTCTTTTCATCCACAAGCCAAGCACAAGGACTCAATAAATTAAATTATTTATATAATAGTCGACATAGTTTTTCCCGCTGCTGCTGAATGGATCGGCTCGAACCGGATAAGTACCACGACCTCACAGAAAATCGACGTAAAGTGGAAGTGTTTGTACTTCCGCGTTTCGACCAGTGAGTGAGGGGGCCGGTGTTTCACCCCCCTCCCTCCTCCTTCCTTTCCTTTCCAAAAATTCCTAGGTCGGCAACGCATTTGCAAAACGTTCGACGTTGCAAATGTTCAAGGGCAGTTATTGCTTTCTATCAGTTGAGCCGGTTGCTCGCTTGCCCGCCTACTCCATATAAAAACAAACGTAATCTAATTGTATGGACTTTGTAGCGGTTTAAAATTAATATCTTTTTTACAAAAAAA
This sequence comes from Eurytides marcellus marcellus, assembly GCA_018247955.1. Classification (NCBI taxonomy): domain Eukaryota; kingdom Metazoa; phylum Arthropoda; class Insecta; order Lepidoptera; family Papilionidae; genus Eurytides; species Eurytides marcellus. The sequence goes on along the minus strand of DWHQ01001890.1, from coordinate 4,062 downwards.
AAAATGCAGAGAATACAATATCATTCCATAAACTGTCGTTTATTTATATTTATCCCTCTTTCTACTTTTCTATTTATTAAAACATCACAAAAAAATTTATTTCTTCAAAAGAACGGCATTCCCTACCAGTCAACAGGCCTGAAGGCCTGGAAATAAAGGCGGGTGCACTCGATCATCATCTCGTTGTAGGGACTTTAAATAATTAAATAAAGAGATAAATCTGTAGCAAATGACAATTTTTATTAAGTATGTGAAATTAATAAATTAAGTTTTTATTGAAGATAAATTATTTCTAAGAAAATTATGTTCACGGAGAAACCGGACGCGAACTTGATTTTAGAAAATAAACTCATTTGGCTATAAGCCGCTTGAGGTTGTCAGCGATAGAGACTAGTTTAATCCCCTAAGCTCTCTGTTTAAGTTGAACATATCCTAACTGGCAACTCTTGCGATATTAATTCTATGGGAATGCTCACCTAACGGGAACTTATCATTTGCTCATAAAGTGAGGAAGATGTGCGATTCAGAATATTTCCTTTTTAAGTTTTTTTATAATTATGTCTCGCCTCTGAAAGGCGTGACCTTTACAGCATGTTAAACGTTTATATACACATGTAAATACTGCAAGGGTCAATATTGTTAGCCACTTTTTACTGTTGCATAACAGTGCAGTTGTTATGCTGAATGGTACGAGTATAGAAAAAATTTAAAAAATATGCTACTATCTTTATTAAATATATGTTTTTTGAAGATATGGGTAGTGAATCAATACTACTAGTAACTGTACTAAAAACCCATTTAACAAGTTAACAAAACTTGCAACTTAACAAAAGCCTTCCAAGTATTCACGTCGAAATTATATTTAAGTAACAGCAACATAATAAGTAGCGCAGAACCCGCATTAGCCTAGATTTACACATTTATTTACAAACATTTTTGAATAATAATTTAAAAAAATCAGGTTGACTACACGTTTAAGAAAAATGTCAAACTAAATAAAAACGTGAAACTGAGAACGTATAGATATATACGCGCGGAGGGCTGCACTCAATGAGTAGAATAAGTTTGCTAACTGAGCAGATGAATAAAAAAAAAGCGCTTAAATGTACGAACTGTTCCAAGGGAGAACTTAAGAAGGACAGAAATACTTTTAAGTGATAACAGCTCCAAATACCCGCTCGCAAAGTTATGTGGTATTCGATGCACTTTCCACTTTATTTACGAGGAAAGTTCGCTACGCCATTCGCGATAATGCGGTCCCGTTCGACAGCTGCTCCGGCGAAAATATCTCCACTTGGCATATATTTGTAATAGCGTGTTGTTCCACGTATAGCGCCCGCACGTATTTCTAGTGGCGGCACCAATCGCACTAATAGATAGGTCAATGTCTCTTCGACTAAATGCGGCTAGTTCAACTTATTTCTGCCAACATGACGAAACACTATGTGATACGCGAAGCGCTTCTTGTGTTACGCTCATGAACATTCATTGCACTCAACTTTACTGTGCTTTAGAACTTTTTTTGTTAAATTCGTCACATGAAGTTATTTCTGTCTCTTAATCCAATGCCAATAGGTTACTTATTGGAGGTAAGGCAGGGGTGACAATGATGTATCTTGAATCGATTCGCCTCGAAAATAAGCGAATCGATTACATACGCGAAAGACGACACAGTAAGCGGGGCCGATGTCAGAGGCGGACTACTAATATTACTTACGCAAGATCGTATTATTAGTATTTGCGAGCACCAACAAATAAAATAACATAATCTGACGTCGGTTGAAGCCTAGTTTATTTCGTCTGCGAATCGTCAGAGTTATGACCGGTCGGATCGGGATCGACATTCACCGGGACTGACGAAAGAGTTAATATTAAACGAGCTCATATGATATATACGTTAGCCCTGTATCAAGGCGATGTAAAAATATACGTCCTGACCTACAACGTCGTCGCATCGGCACGGACTAACGTTATTTCGGAGACAGGGATTAGCGTCGTTGTAAACTGCCGACAAGTGGAATCGATTGTCGCCCCGACCTTTGTCAAATGTGTTGTTTCCATCACGCATAATATTACTTCTTTGTTTCCCTTTTTTTTTTTTCAGATTGTTAACGAAGACGACTAATGCGAATCATCTTATTTTATCTTGACTTAATCTTATGTTAATGCTTTTAGCCTATGCGACTCTATAAAGCTTCATTGGATCACCGAATTCGTGGTAATGCTAGTTTCTACAAATTGGATAGATCCCACGTCCTGCGGGGTCACGCATGAGGACATGCGTGTTATGTTTTAATTTGAATATAATTTAAAATTTAAAGATTGTCGGCTACGGACAGTCGGGGTCCGGTATACGGACCTGAAAATACGAATCATGTGCGCATTAATCGAAACATACAATCTAATTTTTATTTTACAAATTCTGTTATTTTACAATCAATAAAGAAAGACGGAACTTGTAAAGTTAAAAAAAATAAGATGTATGTTTATTTGTTTAAAGTATGTGATTAAACTTTTTGTTTGTACTTAACTAAACGACTTAGTTTTTAATACATTTTCTTTACAAATTTGTTATTATAAATACAAGGTAGTTGACTGTTTAAAAGAAACATAGTATTAGTATAACAATGTAATTTCTGGCAAGCGGAGTAAATCTTATATGTTATGTCTTTTACCGCTGCTAACAATCTCCAAAATAAAGTTTCTTAAAATTGTTTATATGCAACGGAAAATGCTTATATATTATATGAAAATATAATATATTAGCATTATGCAGTTTTACAGTTAAGAAATGTCATACATAAAAACTTTATTTTTTATGAAATATTCGAACATGAATATGTATTCACCTTGACTTTATATTTAATTGAATAGAACATCACAACTTTACCGAGGCCTCATAAACATTACAAACTAGTTCGTTAACAGTCATAGATCTCAGTAGTAGTGACGTGTCGCTGCGTGTTTATCGTTTTTTCATGGATTACTCCAAGGAAGCATTTATTTTTGTATCGCCTTTGGTAGTTGTCCAATAAAAATATAAACTGGCATCACCATGGTTATAAACAGATTTTCAAAAGGAGTTTCCGCCGTTTACAGCGCTTATCTTCATATATTAATATTGCTATACGCTCGTCAATATGTTGAAAACGCATAAATAAATTTGCAAACTATCGAACTCGAAAACTATCGTTTAAACCTTACTTTAATCTTTATGACTCGACAAATTAGCTGTTGTTGCTGAAAGTGTTTAACTTGAAAATCGGAAATGAACAGCTTAGCATCATTTTCCATTATGAAACAATAGGTGTAAAGGTAACCTGTTGAAGTCCGCGAGGTCGCTGCCGGGCAGACAAATGGCTCTGGGGCGAATGCAGTGCAAATAAAGATCGCTTCAGCAAATTTTTACACGCAACTCGGTTTACGCAACGGTGCATTGACCTCAGGACGATGACACCATTAAAGCGCGTTTGATGAAATCCAAATACCTCGCTGTTGTATTATTTGACTCAGGGGATGTTAACGCTACGTCGAACACGGTTTACTTATTAAGCAAAAGGGGTTTATTGAACTTACCGTTATTAATACATTCGATAACGTGAATTATTGTAAACTTCGTATTCCGTTTATACTCACGGGCGTAATATTGCTTTGGTGATGTTTCATTTCAGGCCGCCACTATGTCAAACACGTAGTAAACTATGAAAAAAGAATAACAGGATAAGCTGGTATAACTTAGTTATACGTTATTTATTTCATTAAAAGTTTTATAAAGTAGGTTTTATGCAGTGATCTTTAAATTATCAGTAATTAAATTATTAAACAACGTAAGAAATCTCTCATGTTTACATTTTTCCTATTTTTTTTACATAATTCATACCATGGCAATACTGTAGTACAGTAAAGCCATGGTAATTTATATGGGATTATAGGAGATACGTTCCTAGGTAACAAATAAAAAAAATAAATGTATTAAAAAAAAAACAATTTTATTGAAGTTTTAATCTTCAGGATTTGCCAATGCTTTGAAATTCAGGCAGTTTTTAAAAGCTCCTTAAATTC
>DWHQ01001889.1:0-10124 GCA_018247955.1 Eurytides marcellus marcellus | reverse complement strand
GTACAATAACAATATGTTTTATTTAATGTATTGATATATCTATCATGTAATTTACAAGGTTAAAAATTAAAGGTTGAAGGACCTCATGAGTGAAATAGCCTAGAACCCCTTTTCATCTAAATCCGGCCCTGATAATCACAGATGACTCTGTGAGGACGAAAAGGATTTTAGTTTTAGGAATTTAGTTTATTATTAAGTAGTTACTCGAACCCTTCAGTTTTTTCTATTTGTAAAGAATAATAAAGACTTGTAAAATTATCATGTTTCCAGTCCTCATTCCTGTATTGTTTTAAGTGTGCTATTACAGACAAAATCCATAAAACAGAAGTTTTTTGGCACGTTAATATGTCTTTGCCAACGCCGAGTGCTGAGTAAAATTCGTTGATGTAAAAAAAAATTAAATGTGACTACACTAACTAGTGACGAAAGATAATTATAAAATCCAATAAATTATACAAGTGTACGATGATGCTAGATGATTCACAAATATTCGAAGCCCGCTGGCTTCGTTCGTGTACAGTATGTGTCTATACATACATATAATACAATTATACTATAATTTTAGTATACATTTATGATGTAAGGTTTTTACCTATAAAATATCCGTAAATATAATTTCGTATACAAAAAGTCTAAGTTACAATAGAATGCCGAGTATCCAAACATAATGTTACTACCCGGACATGCGATTATCCAGACTCATATGTCCTCTAATCACTGTTTTAAAAATATTTTGATCGCCCACATCACACATATTACGACAAGTTTATGTCCGTCTTTGGCCGGGCACTCCCGCTATCACTAATATGTGCGAAAGTACTTTACACGTTTTGTTTTCGTTAAATGCTATATAAAATTACTAAGCGAAAAATAGTGACGTGATGTGATTCATTACGACCAAGATCAATAACAAGTTGTTTTCATTATCAACCAAAATTATTTATGTGGTTAAAATACAATATAATGTTAATTATTTATCGTCATTATCGCTCGATGACATTTGGACACTGAGCCATTCAAGTTTAAAATCGGTTATCCGGATTATAGATTATACGAAATGTTCGTTTTATCTCATCCGGATGGTCTGTACTTTTTAATTACTGTTAATCAAAGTATGCACTCATAATATCGATTCATTCCAAATTCTGGAAAAAGACGAATTCTGCCATTGCAAGTTAGGTCTGCATTCTGGTAAGCACGGTAGATAGCGCAGATCTTCAAACTCTAGCTCTTTTGGCTTCGAGACCATCTGTATGTTCCACTTTGTCCTACAGAACCAGTGGGGACGTGTGATATATTATAGCTGGCCGGATATTTACGAGGATTGTATTAAGTATCTGCTTTAACTGATGTGATGTAATAAATTTTAATACTCACAACATGTTAAAGCCTGTTAAAGACCAAAAATCACTGCCAAACTTGTTAAATACCGACCCAACATGGCAAAGATGTAAATGACAAAACATAAGAATAAATTTTTGTAAGTTGTCAGTTAATCATTAGGACATGCAATACAACCGGGTTGCATATGTAATCCATACTATGTATTGTAAAAACGCACCAATTGCCAAGGCCGAAGCCGAGTGATATAGACCCCCGCTTTACAAATCGGAGGATTAACGTTTCTCAGTAGTGTTTATTAGGGCATTACGGGCTGACTACCTGATTGCCTGTAAAGTAAAATTATCTATGCGTCGGATGGGCATGTAAAAAGTCGGTCCCGGCGACTTGTTGACGGCCATCTAGCGGTGGCTTGGAGGAGTCGTTTCTAATACGTTGGATTAATATCACCACCTCTGCGCCTGATCTCTTACCGTTTGTGTCAAATATCCGTCTCATCGTATTATGAGATTAAAAGAAGAGTGAGGGCCTGTGCCTTCGCAAATTAATGTATACTATAATATATTCCACGCAGTTGGCTTGTCTCTAGAGGATGGGCCACGGTGGCCGAAATCGGTTGAGAGGGACATTGATACTTGTCAGTGACTCGTTCGGCACAGGCACTTCACGAGATCTCTTTGATTTCTCATATTGTCTAAATAACTATTAATGCACAGTAAGTTGGTACAAGGAGTATATCATTTAGGCTATCATAACTTTTGGTTTTGGTGGTTTTGAATTTGTCTTGTGAAACGTACTAACGAATATAAAATACCTACTATTTCAAAGTCCACCAGAAAATATAGTGCGATGGCATTATGGCTTAAACGCAACCTTCTCCCTAATCGGGAGTTATCAATTGATTCACATCGCTCCCAGCCCCCAGTCCGTCAGCGGGAACTTTACGAGCTAGATAATGTAGTCTTAACGGGGTAATCTATTATGCGTTCGAGCTAATGTGCACGATTAAACCGGCCTACACGATAAGGCAAGTGCGAGTTTGATTCCCTGCAGTGATGCTGCTCTGGAGTGGTAAATTTACTGCATCCGGAATGCGCAGTAACGGCGAGTGTTATTTGCCCTAATGTCAGTGAAGTTAAATGTTATGAATATTTAACCGTTTGTTTATAGTTTTTTAATGGAGTAGGTGGGCCAAAGAGCAAGCGGCTAACCTGGTGGAAAGCTATAAGTGCTGCCCATACCCATTTGCAAAGTTGAACGTTCTGCAAATGCGTTGCCGGTCTTTAAGGGGGGAATTTTTGAAGGGGAGGAAAGGGGATGGGGAGACAAGAAGAGAAGGCTGGAAAAGGAAGGACGAAGGACTCACCGGACGAAACGACAAACACTTCCAACTTACGTCGATTTTCTGTGAGGTCCTGGCACTTATCCGCTTCGAGCCAGTCCATTCAGCAACAGCGGAAGCGGCCGTGTGGTTTTATCACCATAAAATATAACAAATGATTTAAAGGCTTTCTGTATTAGTACTCTTAGCATAATCTAGGAGGGTACCACACAACTGCCAGTTATTCCATCGCAAGCCACTAATGCACAAGCATTACTGTATTCTGGTTGGAAGGACAATCCTTGCAGAGAGACTATTGAACATAAAATTATATCATCACCCAAAAAAATAAAAATGTAACGTAGTTCAGAACGCCCTTCAGGTAGGAGTAATGACAACATGCAGAAAGTACCTAGCGGTTAAGTAAGAAGAGCTGACGATCAAAGTCAGTGGTAACATTAGAGAGGCCTTTAAGGCAGTAGATCAGCAAGGGGTGATGATGTTGATGGTATATATCAAAGACAAACGCATCGCAGAGCCGATTGTTCAAAAGATGTAGCTAAAGTTTTGAACTATATGTTTAAAAGAAATAACGACTTACCAGAAGCTGAACTTTTCTAGTCTTTTCACTTTACTAACAAAAGCTAGCGATTACTTTAGATGAGTCAGTAAATCCTCATAGCTATTATGAGGTCCAAATTCCCCTGGTGTGTAATTTTTTCACACCTCGACGAAGCAATAATTCGGAAGCGTGTGACTTAGTGGTGACTAAAGCAGATTAGACGAATAGATTAAACAAATAAAAAACAATACACGAAATTTCTCACAAAACCTATAAGCAATATTATAATGAAAAATGCTGAAGTGTGTTTGTTGGTTTTTTGTTCCATAGTAAATAAAAACTATCTTCCTTTTAACTGCGCACTATCGTGTTGAAAGTTGGGAATATTGATCTAATTTGTGTAGTAACGCCGAGCTACGTACGCGCAGGATTTTTTCGTCTAGTCTTTATCTTTAAAAATATTCACCCGGGTTCACGTAATGATTTTTATTTAACATTAAAAAGTTGCCAGTTAGGCTTTTAAAAACTAGCAACGCCTGCGCTCTTCCGCTTCGGCGTTTCAGATTTACATCCGTATCATAATGCTAGTAAAACCTAATGGTCTATTACGGCGCAGATGAAAGAACCGCGTCGGACGAAAGCCCATGATTCAGCGCGTGATTGAGCCGGTGCCAAAACATCGGCCGTTAAACAATCAAGCCAGTCAATGGCACAATGAATCCGCATATCGGATACTCGCACAATAAATAATAATAAACCACGCGCCTCGACGCACGCATCGCCTACGGCCTGCATACGTTTTCGTCGCAATAAATTCTAAATGCTCTCCCTCAAAGATCAGCCGACTGTAAGATAGGTTAGTCTTAACGTGTTTAAACATTTTTTTAATAAATTAATCCACTGTTAGTATTACACAAGTAAATTTCTTGCAATTGGAATTTATATCTTAACTTAGTTTCTGATTAAAAAGTTTATGATCAAAATAAAATCAATTGTATCTATAAATATTCGAAGTATATATTTCGAAGTATAATCGCATAAAACTTTTCCGGATCCGATAAGAACATTTTTTTTCTGACGACGACTGATCTTAGCATCTGTTTTGATGTTAATGTGACCAATGTGTGAACAATGATCCTTCCTAATGATTTATTCTATTTCCATTTAAATAACATTAAACATTCAAATAACATTAAACTTTTAAATAACATTAAAGTTAAAATATTGACACAACACGCATGTCCTCATGCATGACCCCGCAGGATGTGGGGTCTATCCAATTCGTAGAAAATAGCATTTCCACGAATTCGGTGATCCGATGAAGTTTTATAGAGCCGCATAGGCTAAAAGCATCAACGTCAAGATAAGATAAGATAAGATAAGATCTTCTATTTCCGGTAAGACTTGAGTTTATAAAAATTAATCTATTTATGGATTTTATCGTGTTTACTCCGTCCGTCCAAGAATGCTGTGAAGTGTCTAAAATATGGCGAACATAAATTTAAAAATTAAACGCGAGTGTTATGAGTAGGGCTTTTTGAAATCTCCTGGGGTGTAACCACTACGTGCCCAATTATTCTACCGCTTAACAATAATGTTAGCTATATAGAGTTATATATAATAACGTTAACTATATACGAATGTTTGTAACCACTACGTGCCCAATTATTCTACCGCTTACCAATAATGTTAGCTATATAGTGTTATATATAATAATGTTAACTATATAAAGTGTATTTGTTGTTGCTGTTAGCATTACTGCGTTCCGGTTTGAAGGACAGTGTTCAAAGCGTAATTACTGGGCATAGATATAACACATTAACTCTCTGAGTAATGAGTCTGATTCTGTATGGTACTATGTTATGGGCAGGTGTCTCACTTACCATCAGGCGCACGGCTTGTTTGTGTAATCGCTTTATCTTATAAAAAGAACTTAATTTTATGATTCTTCTTCTTTAGCGTATTCTTCACTACTGAATGTCGTGCTCGTCTTGGAAAGCTTTATCATCAAAGATACTCATTAAGTACGATACGGGATTTTAGAACATAAAAAACAAATACAAATTCTTGAAGTTAAATAATCAAATCAAGATATATTTATTCAAATAGGCCTTTATAAGCACTTTTGTAAGAATCGTCATTTTTACATCTCAGTTCGTGAGGAAGCTACCACCGGCTAGGAATGCAATTTTGCTGAGAAGAACCGGCGGAAAACTCAACAGTTACTCCCTTAAAATACCGTTACAATATGTTAAGTCATTGAAATGTCATTGCATCCATAACGACGTATGCCGAATGTTAATACAGCACGTACTTTTCTTTTTTTTATCTACAACCGTTTAATATTTTATAATTATTTCACAAAAATAACCTTAATATCCATTCATCTAAGAACCACGCGGCATGTTGCCAAAAGCCCTGATTGCAATATCCCTGTTAAATGGCTATACGATAAAGTATAGCCATTTAACAGGTATATAGTGATAGGATTCTGCCAGAGACCACCAGAAAAAGTACGATCATAGCAGGTTAGTCTATCTTATCTTGACTGTCGTTGATGCTTTTAGCCTATGCAGCTCTACAAAGCTTCATCGGATCACCGAATTCGTGAAAATGCTAGTTTCCACGAATTGGATTGGTTAGTGTATTGCCAAGCATTACTGTTATCCGGCTAAAGAGAATTTTTTCGGCATTACTGGGCAATAGTAAACGATATACCTCATATATCTGTGTGAAGAACGCGGTACAGGGCCATGCAGAATTTTGAGGTGTCGCAATTCAAAATATTGTGTAGAGCTGTGCAGTTCCAGTCCACTAGGCTTGCGATTATTTACAGATTATCTCATCTCGTAAAAAATATGACAGAATAAAAAAAAAAGAAAAACACACAAATATGTAATAGTTTTACATTTGCGTTGTTTACTTAGTATAGCGTTTACTTTTTTAGTATAACCACTAACGCTACACGCAAATAAATAAAAAAAAAACCGGTGTTTGGTTATGTTCAATTAGTTATGTATCAAACTACCAGTAACCTTGTGTAACATTGACAACAGGACATCTTACATTTTGATTCAAAAATAAAGGGTGATAAAATCCGTAAATTATTTTCATTTTATACCCTTAAGATGGTAGAGCGGAGGAATCTAGTTTCGACTTTTAACGGCCATCAGCCCAGTTGGATGCTAAATATTAAGATTACTGGATATATATCTCGTATTTACAATGAAGTATACAAAAAAGGTTAGAAGCTTTGCAGTACTATCAAACTCATCATTAATATGAGTAGTATTTGATCGCCCATTTAGCCCATTAAGTTATTGTCGTGGGTTCAATTCCCACCCAAGACAACTACCATCCGTACAAAACCTGCAGATAATCCGGATTTGGGCGTTAGTCCACATGTATTTTACGTATGTAAAACGGCATTATAACGCAAGATATTTATTTTCTTAAATCAGGAACAGCGTAACTAAAAAAAGGAGAATATTCATCGATTAAGAAAATAAATTCTCTTTTTTAACTCCCTATCGCCGTTATTTGCGATTATTCAATTTTTATCTTAAGCACACAGTCTAATACTTTATTAAGAAACTAATAAAGTATATGGAAATCATAAATAAGCAATTCTTAATTCATGTTAACAATATTTCTAATACATATTGTGATATTTTTCCCTTTTATAGTTCTCTAGCGTTGGAACGTTAGAAATCGATATGTAAGCTTATAGCTCATCGAAGTCAAAACACTCATATGATCTTATTTTTGAGAGTGTTTTAGAAGCACTCAAGACTGACACAAAGACAACGCAAAATTGGCACGTACTCTTTGAAATAAAAAGATATGCTGAATTAGCTCGAGACGTTCTTATTCTTGTTTCTTCTTGGATTTCGTTCAGCCTTAGATTGAATAAGGGTCACAAACGCGTACACTCCGAGTGCGCCAAATAATATTAGTCAATTTTAGTTCTAAATAAATCCCCAAAAGCAATTCATTATTTACCACTATACACAATATCATTTATTATTACGACGAACTTCGAAAATATCGAATAAAACCGTCCTAGTTTACTTAATCTTGTCTCAAGACAACTCACTATGATTTTTTAGCATTATTCTTTAAGAATATTATATGTTGTTATTTTACTTTCATTGTACGTTTGTAAATGAACTGCAAATGCTTATATTGCGAACGAAAGTTAATGTAGAAAATGTCAAAAATTCATTCTTTCTTTCTTCTTTTTACTTATATTAATTTATGAATATAATGCTAATAAGTCATCATTTTGTACATGCTTTTATATTTGATTCAGTTTTTGTTTCCCATTACATAACGGTAAAGCGATAAATCTTTCGTACTAATGGTTTAAGCCTTTAAATAAAAGGAAAAAACAATAACTCTTCTTTTTTTTTTAATATGGAACAAATTCAAAATTAACTTCTAAACTCGCTTCTCAATTTATGCATGTATTTTTTTTTTCGATTTCAAAACGTAATCTATTTCGGGTGCGGTTCGACAAACAATTGTACGGACCAAGTCAAAACATTCAATATTGGTATATTGGGCTGAACACAACTCTATGTAGGTCATTTCTCACCAACACGTGTTTAGATCGGGGCTTCCCAAAGTATTCGTTCCATGCCAGTTCTTAAGACTGGCCGACAGCCATCGTATATACAATTTCTATTACAATTAGATTTCTTTTTATATAGTAGGTGGGCAAACGAGCAAGCAGTTCACCTGATGGAAAGCGATAACCGCTGCCCATGGACATTTGCAAAGTCGAATGTTTTGCAAACGTGTTGCCGGCCTTTAAGCATTTTCTGTTGCCGAGTTTTGATATAGTTTTTTGCCTGAAATAAAAAAATTCAAAACATCGCCAAGCAGCAATGTGCTCTACTATTTCATTTCGAAGTTCAATCTATAATACCTCATCCTCTCTGCCCTATAATACCTCAAATCTATGGGTCTATGACGAGCACAGCACAGAGCTAAGCACTGTATTGCATTGTACTGTTATAGGCAAGCGTGTCGTTTACCGACGACTTGCTCATTTTGCTGACCCACTGCTGCGGTGAGGGATGGATTGGCGTAGCAAGCTTCAATCCCATTTTTACCGACCAGCTATCAGACTAGTCGAGATTCCGCCCGAGTAATGGTGACATCCCCGAGGCTCGAACCAGCCGGCCGAGAGGTGTCTGCAAAACCATCGTCATGCTCATTTCGTCACTTATTTTCTGTAAAACAGATGGAAACGTCGTAAATAAAAATGAGGGGCTATCTGCCAAAAGGCATATAAGTAGTTCATGAATTGTTCATGTTTTACTCGTGACTTTGTTCGTGTGTATTTTTTTAGCGAATAAAGTACGCCTGATGGTAAGGGACGCGTCTACACATAACAACACACTACTATACAGAACCTGCTTGACCCTGAACGACAATGCTATTTCATTCTCCAGTCGGACTCAAAGAAGTTCAATTACTACAAAATATAGTACAGTAAATGTGCAACGACAGCGACTTAAAAATTTCTTTCAGCGCGTGATTGAGCCGGTGCCAAAACACTGATCGTTAAACAATCAAGCCAGTCAATGGCACAATGATTCCGCATATCGGATACTCGCACAATAAATAATAATAAACCACGCGCCTCGACGCGGAAATCTTATAAGACCTGCATACATTTTCGTCGCAATAAATTCTACATAAATTCTGCATGTAACCTCAAAAATCAGCCGACTGTAAGAAAGGTTAGGCTTCGATTAAATATGAATAATGTTTGATCCTCATAAAATATATATTTTATTACAATATAAAAGGTCGAAGAGGGGGGGAGGGGGACGCACAATAGTACACATAATTGTTTGTCAATATTCCCGTTGACAAATACGGGAAGTGAAGATTATTTTATGAGGTAGGAGGCAAATGAGCAAACGATTCACCAGATGGTAAGCGATCATCATCGCTCATTGACATTTACAACGTTAGGTTACAACGTTAACTTACAAATGCATTGCTTTTAAAATGGGTTTAACCTCTTTTCTTGGAGGCCTTTAATTGGTATCGATCCGGAAATACCACTAGCCACAACTGATTCCGTGAAAAGCGGAGGGTGGTGACTTGCCTGCCACCTGAATCGTGTCCACTTGATAGTTTGTCGTGCAGCTCGGAGGCAGAACTCTGTAGCTGATATTGATCCGAACATATCGAGGAAATCAACCACACAAAAATTCAGTCTAACAATCAAGGATGTGATCAAGTTTATAGAAACTTAGAAAGTTATGGGAGCTTGTATACCGCCTTGCGGAACACTAGACACAAGATGGGATCATTATGAGGGCTCTCGACCTGTGTAGACCGAATGTGACCGAATTGGTTCTTCGATCTACACAGGTCCGCATAGAGAGGAAGAGTCTTTCTTTTTTAACCTCACTTGACACAGTTAACTGGAATATCCTAAAATTACTACTTGATTAATTTTGTAAGATTTTCGAGATATGACATTTTCGCTTTCTGCCGTCGATATGTTACATCATCTAAACCCATAACCTTAGATTTTATTGCTAAGATAGCTTTTATAACTTCAGTGTCGTCAACAGGAGTGTTTTCATTACGTAACTTTGTCACTTCGCCTTCGCTTATGAATAATATTATTCTATTAATATTATTCTTTTCTCATTTGTCTTAACAAAACAGTGCTCTATATTTGAACATCGAACAGATTATTAAAACGATGGGTTCAAAAATAAAGATGGTTTAGTCCAAGATTATTTATTCTTCTTTATAAACGAGCAGAGTTTCGACTTATCTAAATGTATATTCGAGAATAATGCTAAAAATGATTCTACCATGCTATTTATACATTTACCCCCATTGTTACTTAACGAAAGTGTGGCAATC
>DWHQ01001888.1:0-10125 GCA_018247955.1 Eurytides marcellus marcellus | reverse complement strand
TGCTTGTACCACGCATAATATGACATATATTTTGATGAAAAAATTAGAGAAGACTCTTGAAATATATAACAATAATACCCCAAAAGTTTCGTTTCAATCAAATATTTCTTTCCTTGCCAAAAAAATCTTCGAAAAAATCGATTTTTTGAAGCTTCTAAAGCAGGCTCCCCCCTTAAACTAAATTATACTGAAACATACGCGTTCGAACACACGATAAAGGGCTAGTAGGGCTAAAGTAATAAGAAAAAAACACTACTTTTACTTCTTCTGGATGTTGTTGATGGTTTTCTTAAAGTTGGAGATGAAAGATTAAATTTGTAACCATTGTGACTTACCCTGTTTTGGCAGAGAGAGCATCAGCAAGCGCTTTAGAGCCGAGGGGCGAATAGGCGACTATCGGTATGTCCAGCTCTTTGGCCACAGCGATCAAGGCTTTTTGCTGGCACAAAACGTGCATCTCGATTTGTAGGCATGCTGGCTTCTCTATAGCGTACAAACGCCTCAATTGTTCTTCGTTCACGTTCGATACGCCTATGTGTCGAACACGGCCCGACTCTTTCAGTTTAAGCAGCGCCTGCAATTTAAGAAGTTGAAGCAGAGCAAAGTAACATACTGTATGCTTCACCCTAGGCAAAGGCCTCTTTAAATATCAAAGGACCTCTCACACACGGCCGTTTGATCCCAAATTAGGCAGAGCCTGTATTATGTGAACCAGACGACTCATTCATACTCATATATTTTAAATGCATACTAAAATAGGTAGTTAACACCCAGACACAGATCAAATACTTCTGTTCATCACGACCTCCGGCTTTGCAGTCAGGACCCAAGGTAGGTGTTACCTACACCAACGGGCTAGTCTTGGGTATGAAGACCCCAATTCATACGATATCTTAGGTTTTTAAGCAATCGCAATATTGTTAAAAATGGATCGACACTGGAACTAGAACTGTTATTTTGACGGATTGTATCAATAGTTCATAAGATTTTTTATTTTATTTTTTTAATATTTTACGACTATGTTATGATTTCTGTATCCAAATCTCTGTATTCAATAATATTATCAATTATTTTCGTCAACTAAATACTACATTTTCTAGTATTAGCGAGTAGTATGAAACACTTTTGAAAACATATTAACGATCCAGAGGAGCGACCAGTTTTAAATAAAGGTGGAAAAGGCAAACAAAATGAGTAGGACAATGACTTGTACTACTTTAAATTTCACGAGTAATTAATTTATTGAATAATTACCTATTGTTCTTTTAATTTGGCTTTTTTAAAAAGAATTTCACCAGGCCCACAGAGTTTTTTCTCACGCTGAATAACGGTGTGGATGGTTTTTGTGTTTTGGGGCTTATCGTCGATCTTTATAGGGTATTCGGCGTGAGATTTAAATATATTTTGGTCACTGAAAACTGTATCGGCAGAATTCTCATTTAATATTTTTGAGACACCGAGTACAGAAACGTTATATTTTGATCTGCGTATGATTCTCGGGTTGGACTGTTTAAATTTTCGCATTAAATAATAAGCAAAGACTTGAATAGCGCTTGGCTGTTTCGGATGATTCCGTCGCCATAACTTAAAATTAATGGAACCATCTGACGATGACAATTGTGACATAGATCTTGTCAACATGTGAGAAATGATCTCCATACTGCAATTAGAATTTAGGCTGGATTGGCAACCAAAATCTATTACTTTTGTTTTATTGTAATTGTCTTTGAGGGGTTCATCTTTATGTATGTTCACTGACTCCGCCTTCTTTGATCTTATAAAGAAGTTTAAAAAAAACTTTTTTCTAATGTTTTTAATTCTGTTCTTTGCGCTGGAAAATGTAAACGATTTTTGAACACCCGTATTATTGTTTAACTTGTCTTTGAAATAGTTGCGGTGTGTTATTGTTTGTTTTGTCGAATTTTCGTCATCATTATAAAACTTTGTTATAAATCTGCTAGAGTTTGTTTTCATGTAATCTCGTGAATGCATTATTGCTTCGTTCACATTTATGAATTCTCCGTAAATTGAGTTATATATGATACTCTAATAAAGCGATCTTTGGTTTCATTATTTTACACTGTTGCACATTTTTTGTTAATACGTATTATGTTGGTATGTTTGATACATTTTGTATAAATTTCACAGCCATTGTTAGTAAAATAGATAAGATCGTACTTAACGAGGTCTTGGCATTCAGCAATCCATGTTTACAAAATTTGAATTGTCGTGGTCATGCCTTCGTGAAAGAGGCAGGATGCTTGATTTATGGGGCTTTTTTTGCGACTCTTAACGGATACAATATAGAAACGATTCTAGGGGTACGAACACATTTTTATATTGGCTTTCAAAGTGATTTTAATATTGGACCATTTTATTTTACCGGTATTCCAGTTTATAACGATACTAAAATATTACAAAAATATGACAGAAGTCTGTGTCAATACCGTGACAATTCTATTATAGAATATACAATCTACAGCTTACAAGTACATACATTATTATATAGTTGATTTTATGAGATGCAGTGACTTATATGTATATATTATATGCTTTATTTAAATTGATGTTCCATCGGGCTCGGATATTTTTATAAGTACTAAATCAAATATGATTATACTAATTACATTTAATCATTCATAAAGTGATATATAATATTATTAGCAACACTTATCATTAGTATTAGTATTTGTTTGACTATAGGTGCTTCGAAACCTTAGAAATATTACTTGTAAGCTTTATATTGTGTACTCAACAGTTACTAAAATGATAGAAAAAACATAATAATCGGTTTTTAAGTTAAAGATGCAACTATGCTCGTTGCATAAAGTTTCTTTTTTTATGGAGTAGGCTGGCAAATGAGCAAGCGGCTCTCCTGATGGAAAGCAATAACCGCTGCCCATGGACATTTGCAATGTCGAACGTTTTTCAAGTATGTGCCGGCCATTAAGCTGGAATTTCTAGAAGGGAAAGGCAGGAAAGGAGAGGGGGGGACAGGAAAAGGAAGGGGATGCTGAAAAAAGAAGGAGGGAGGGGGTGGGCCATCGGCCACCTCACTCACCAGACGAAAAGTGGAAGCACACTACTTCTACTTCACGCCGATTTTCTGTGAGGTCGTGGTACTTTTCGACTTTGAGCCGGTCCATGAAGCAACAGCGGGAGCTGCTGCGTGGCTCTACCACCGTAAAATATAATTTTATAGGTTATATTGACCTTTATTTATCCGTCCTCGAGTTATTTAAATCCATTTGATCGTACAGAACCGGTTGCATGATGAATCCGTTTCTCGTATTTTTAATCAATCGCAAAAGCCACAATTGGATAAATAATAATAATATGCAAAGATAAGTTTATATGATTGTATTTAGCTAGTGACAATATTTTATTTTGTAAAAAAATAAGATTTGTTGTTTCGTATATGATGATACATATAAATGTCAAATAAAAATCAAAGTGTACAATTCTTTTTCAAATTATCTTGTTATAACAAACACAAAAGCATGAAAACGCTTTTATGAATGAAAATTAAAATTGCAATTAATTTATTTAGCAGTATAAAACATTGAAATGTTTTTAATCGTGTTACCGATAATGTCTTTGAAGGATTTTTTATAACATTTAAAAGCTTTTTTCATTTTCAATATATACGACGTTGAGTTAAGATTTTTTATGTGTGACTCATCTCCGTTTATTCCAGGATTTACGTCGTTGTGAGATTGTTCCTTTAAGTCGATACTTTCGTAAGAATTCGCTTCATTTTTGTTATAATAAACTGACTGACTAATATCGATGGCATCCTCGCTTCCCGTGCAACAAGGGCAGAGTAATATCGGTGCTTTGAATAATCTTTTCTTACTCGATATGGATTGACTTCTCATAGATTTCACATTAGAACTAATGGACGTTCGAGATTTGGCTTGTGACTGAATTGGTTTTATAAAATCACATATCTCGTTGGTATTTTTCGAAGTTATATTTGAGCAATTCGTGTCAACTGCATTCTCTAGTATGTTTTCAATATCCTCCGCTTGTCTTCTTGGAATTGGCGATCTATAAACTTTCGTCCAGTACCAAATATTTTGTTTACTTAATGTTCCATTCTTACTGATTTCGACCTTCTTGGGATCCTCTGAACGTACTTTGACTGTTTTGACTTTAATCTTTTGCGATTTCATCGGATAAGCGCATTCTTTATACACCGCGTTATTTTTGAATTTATTTAAAACATAATCCTTCGTCATTTCGCCTGCACCATAGTGGGGGAAAGAAACTCCCATATTTTTTTCTAAATAAGTGATATCTTTCACTATAATACCAATTTTATTTCAAACATAAGGAGGATACTAAAATTTTGTACTAGCCGTATATGAAAAAATTTGAAATTGTCATACAAGATACAGACGACAGATTACAATTTTATTAGTAAAATAATGATAGTCAAAAAGAATGTTATAAGAATAAAGAAAATAGAGTAAATATTGAAAAAAAAATGTATGCCTTTTCAATATTCCTTAATAAAGTACATTAAAAAAGAAATGAGATATTTTATATCAAAGAAACTCGTAGGTGTTTCATTAAATTTACAATCATCATTAATTACTCATGCGAATGTCCCGCCTTTTAATAAACTTATAATGATATTTTTTTCTATCTCTAATGCCAGTTTTAATACCTGCCACTTACCTTCCAAACACCGATCAGATCTGTGCTATTATCTACTTTCATTGTGCCATCAGCGTTCTTAGGATGCAAATCGCCAGGGATGTGCTCAAACGCGAACGGTGTATGCATCATGTAAAGGTCTAAGTAATCCAGGCCGATGTCATTGAACGAGGCCTCAAAGTATTCCGGTACCAAATCCGGTCGGTTTCCTAAAGAGACACTGATAACATTAGCAACAGTAGTGTAAGTTTTACGTTAAAGTTATTTCTGACGACAATATCTTTCGATTTATTTATGTATTTATGTATATTGGCAAAAAGTTCTGTGTTTTTTTTTTCTACATTTTATTGCCATTAAACTTTGTGTCGACGTGTTTTAAGATTTTTTTTTTTTATCATGTTTTTAAAAAGATTATAATGAACATTAACGTTGCAGTGCACGTATACATAAATCAATGTCATGCGGGCGAAGGCGCGAGCATGTCTAAGTATATAATACATGTATATGATGTTTGGAGTCTTACCGCCAGGAGGCAATTTCGTGACAACAAAAAGCTCCTTCCTCTTCGCGGGATTATCTCCTATCCAACGTCGTAGAGCTCGCCCAAGAGCAGCCTCGTTCTCATAGGCACGGGCTGAATCGAAATGGCGGTAACCGGCAGCGAGCGCTTCTTCTACTGCATTTTCCAGAACATCGCTCGGTGCCTGAGAAGTTTAACGCCTATTATGTTATTTCATTTTAAAATAATTTATATTTAATTAATATATATGCTTAATAATGTATCTTTACATTATCAAGCAAATTAAATAATTTTACTGTGAGAGCTACTGTAGTGCTACTGTATAGGTATATTGAGCTTTTATAGTCTTTTTATTGCAACTTCAAAGATAATCTTCCAGAGGAAATACATTCTATAATTGTTCAATATCGAAATATTTACTATAAAGTAAATTTTCTTTGCACCGTCCCAGCTAATAGCTATTCAAATAATATTGCTATTATGGCAATATTAAAAAAGCATTGCTTTGTCCGCAAGGATTAAACATAAATACATAAAGAATCTACAACTATTGTACAGAAGTTATTGCATTTTAATTTGGAATTAAACTTCTGACGTTTCAAAGGTTGTACAGCGTTCATGATCACGGGACGGAGTTAGGTGTTGGATCCTATTGTCAATGTAAATGTTGATCAAGAACTAACAGTATTTATATTTAATTTAAGAACTTACTGCGTTGACCGGTAATTAATAATTAATAAAAATAACCAGTAGCCAGAGACTCAAAATAAAACGCGTTACGAATTGTAAAATACTTTCATTTTATAATATACAGTATATGCGTAAATATAACAAATCGTTACACATAGAGACGCCGCTTTTCATTGAGGCAAACAAGTTAGCTTTTTCATGCATTAGAATTGTTAAAGAAAACAGTAAATTCTTCACACAAAAAACATTTTAATTAATGTTGATAGTTTTTATAAAAATTTACTTAATTATGTTTTAATATACAAACAGCTTACTTTTATAAGGTTGCTTTCGCGTGGACTGCATAACAAGTAACCTCTGTGCCAACACAATAGCATTACTTTTTTTAATGCAAGCTTATAATTATACTATTATAACAATAGAATTAGCTAGTATAGTAGCTTCCGAAGCGTGAGAACAACTATGTCTGTTTATGATGCAATTGTTGTAGGTATTTTAAATAAGTTCTTATTACATTTAATTTTCAATAACCCTTTGAAAGGAAAACATGAAATTTTTATAAAAATAAAATATTGAAGTAAATAAAAAATAATATTTACTTAAGAGTTTTTGGAACGAAATCAAAAATAATGATTTAAGAACGTATTTTAGATGCGTAACTTTTTTTGAAAGTTCAGAAAATACAAAATGTCAGTTCTTTGTGTTATGATCAAATTAATTTTAAAAACTAATGACAATGATCATATTTTATCTAGAACATAATTATGATACGATTTGCAATTAATCGCATTGTCCATTAAAATTGCGTTCGCTTAAATAATGACTTCTGATACCGTCGCCTGGCATGTATTGTGATGATAATGTTGTAAAAACAGAGCATTCATGCGGAAGTAGCTGTGGCCACGCTTCTACTTCTAGGGGAGTATCCCATTTACGAGATGGCTGCGGGAACTCTGCCTCGTTCGCAGAGTCCTCCTGCAGCGGTTGTTCACTGCGCGGTTGTTGCACTGAGAGTTTTTGTCGTGTAGATGCGAACAGTCGGCCATTCTTCATTGCCGATTCCAAGGATAGACTCCAAAAATCGAAATGGGACGTGATAAAGGACTGTATCAAACGTTATGTTAAAACGAAAAGGAACGAATGCGGTATGATAAATTCAAAAAATCCGGATGATGTGTGTCGTAAAGACAACAAGATCTATATTCATCTGAGATCCAAGTTATCGCCACTTAAAGTTAAAAAATGATTAATTGAGTGTTGAATTAAATTACTTAAGGACTTTCTTTCGTTTAATTATGTTTATAATTGTATATGTATCGAAGTCAGCAACATCCACAGTTCTTTGGATCGCGACCTTAGTTACACCTATAACTAATTATTAAAGTTATTTATTCGGGTCACTTACAAAATTATACACGAAAAAATCCGTTAAGGATTCATTCAATTGAATTTGTGAGTATTCGATTCGCATAATGTGTACGACTTAATAATGCCTAATCATGAATATTATTGTGGTTTAATGCAATAGTGACATTGTCACTGCTATTTTTTAGTTTTATCAATTAGATAAATTAACCGTCACCAAAAATAAAGGAAATACGTGCAAATATTTTCTTAAAATGCATTTGTTTTATTATTAATAAATAAATCGACTAATAATAATAAAATACGTAATTTTTTAATAAAAAAATTATGTGTGTTACCGTCTAAACTAAATTCAATATTAAAATCTTGGTACCGAACCACAAACTCTAATTGTAACACAGCCATTTTTATTACCTTTCAATATAAAAAACCAACCTAACTACTAACCTGCCAAGTTCCGAAACCGATTCTCGGCATTCGATCGTCTCCCTGCAGCACAAAGTATTCCGGGATCGACATGTTTAGGAGTAACGGCACAATCGCAAACATCAAGAGGATTTTTACATAAAATTGTTTATTTTATTTTTCGATTCGAGTCTAATGATTCGCGAATGAAATTAAAAACACAATGAGCGTCGCTACCTTCTCGACGCCGTGCCACAACAGCCTTGATGCGAGCGAACACGATTTGTCGCTCAAGCGACTACGCGATTGCTCCTATACAGATACATTCCGGAAAATGAAACACGCATTGTTTTTTATAGACATCCTCCAGTGATATTAATATATTTCCTCTAGTAATATATTTGTTTAAATTGTTTACAGTTACGTTTAAATTTCTCATTTTTTTACCTAAATATTTATAGTGCAAAGTCAAAATGTGGGAGCTGGACAGCTGTACAACAAATCGACGATTTAACACTATTTGTATTAATATTTATTGTTTTATGTCTTTGCTTTTACTCGTGATATTTTTAAAGTTAAACATAAACACGTTTGTATAAACCTTGTGCATTAGTTATAGCATTTGACACTTTATTTAGTGACCTTTTATATTTGGGAAAAGTTATTTTGCGTCCAGCTTTAAAATAACAAAAGCATAGCCACAGTACAAGACGTAATTGTTGGATACCGCTAACCGCTAGCCGGTTGCTTTTTTTTTTTAGTGTTCTGGTATTCCATCGAATAATAACTTTATAGAAGTTATACATTAAACGTTTTAATTTTAAGATATATAGAATTTATCATAAAAATATGTATTCTTTGTTTTCGTTATATGATTTTATTTCTTCATCATCAAGGTATGTTTAATTATATATGTTTAGTAAATAAATATGTGAAAGTATAGAATGCAAATAAAGCTTAAAATAATAGTAAAAAAAAATATAACGTTTTTTAATAGCAGCTGCGGTTGCGCATAACCATTATTGGTATCTGAAGAGCTTCTGAAACATTAAACATTGCAAAATGTCCAACCGGTGCTTTTGTCCATTACCTTCCATTGTTCAGATAATCGACAATAAAATAATGTGGCACTTGAAAATTGCGCACAATATGGCCGCCAGTATCATATCAGCCAGTGACATCTTTCCTTGTACGATAAGTGGGTAAATGTGCATTGCAGAGACTGTGTACAAATGTAGAGTGGTCTAAAGATTTACAAGTAATTATTGATTAATGTTATAAAAATATCGAAATGACCTATAGAAATTATATAATGGAATTAGATAATAAAAATAAATGTAAAAATATGGGAATTGCAGCGTGGAAATATTCCAATGTTCTATATTTATTACGCTTTATTATTTCCTGTAAATTGTTTATTTTTTCCTTAAATCAGACTAAATTAGGCAATAACCTAGTAACATTATTAAGTTGAACATGTGTTTATTGGTTTGTCCTTCTTCCTAGTAGTATCGGTTATCATTTTTGGTATGCGTGAAATTTTTAGGGCGAATAATAATTTTCCGAAAGCAAAATGTACGAACAGTAGCGAGCAAAACTTAGTTTATATAAGAGAACGCAATCATAAATAAATGAATCTTCAGATTTGATGCTTTTTAAAAATCATTCTATTAAGGCGAACTCATTCATTGTCTTCAACTTTCCCTTGAATATTTCCATCAAATCTGTAGTTTGTAAATGAGATGTTTACTACCAATCAAATCCCAATTTATTTTCTAATCTTCTGCCATTCATTCAATAATAGGCAGACAATGGTAATACGATAGTTGTTACAAATGAATTTTCCCACATGCCCTTAAAGTAATAACATCCCTTTGTGTTCGCACAGTATCCATTTCTTTTTACGAAACGCTAATTCAGTCCGAGCTACGTATGAATGATCCGGCGTCACAATATTTAAAAGCCTATTGGTGCGTGCTCCCCGTTGATTGCGGTATGTGATAACATCAAAATAAGAGGGTCGCATCCCCATCTTATGGGGTCTGATATAGGCGGGGCTTCGATACATCCCACCTTTCTTTGTAAAGCGTACCCTTAAAAGTAGCAAAGTTACGATCGGTAGTTAGATGAATGGGATACGGCCAAATAGAGTCATGGACCCGCAACTGCACTCAGATACAAAGTTTAAGTCGGATTTCAGTATCGAACGGATATTGGGCGAGGAAGTTGAAAAGCGCGAGGATGTCCCATCACCGAGTTGGTTGTGTTGCACTCGATATCGGCCACCGCGTTTAACAAGTAAGTCTTATATACAATATCGATAAAAGGACATAGTATATCGCTAGACAAATAAACGGTTGATAACTTTTTGCGACACATTTAATCTTAATTGCGTTAAAAACATCTATTCGTTTTTTTATACTTCATTTTGTAATCTTTATGAAACAACTACTTAACAGTTACTATGTAAGAAAGAAAAAATA